>JAJHUR010138946.1:0-12684 GCA_027495735.1 Lutjanus campechanus
ATATGTATAGTAGTTATCAAAACAAAGTCACAAAGTGCTTCACATGGCAAACAAGGAACACATACATTAAACAAACCACGTAAAAACCAGTTAATTGCAAAATCCATATCCAGAACAAAATTAAAATCAGATAAAATCAGGAAAGGCAGTACAATAAAAGTATTTATTGAGGTCAGACTTAAAAGACATTGACTCATGCAGCCAAATTTCCTCTGGCAGGATGTACCAGAGCGTCTGGGCTCTTAAAATACATTCTAATGCATTATCCTAATAAAAGAATGTATTCATAGCAATTTTATACACTGCAGTCTAAAGAACGGTGCTATTTTCCCCCCCTAATATGTTAACACAAGGTTAAAGTTTGAGGATTCAGACTGAAATATTCATATCAGTAGAGTGAAACTAACAGAGAAACCATAGTCTGAGTAAAATAAGTTCCACGCACTTGAACTTACATGTTATATTATTATTAGGGAAACTAGTATTATTGAGCAGCTAAACATCCACAATTCACCAGATGAACAAGCATATGAGGCCCAGCATTTGGATCAAAAAGTTAATGTGATTCGCAGATGATCTGTTAAACGCCACTAATTTAAATGCTTCTTAGCTTAACTTCAGAGTTTAAGTCTGTATTTGTTTCTGTTTCTCTGACTGAGCCTGAACATTTGTCTGTCTGAGCCGAGAAACCAAAATCTGTCTTTGTCTGATAGGATGACTGGGTGACTAATCGAATTTTAATTTCAATTACGATTTTGGTTTCCCATGATCATTAAAACGAGATAATTGAAATAAGACAATCATTGTGCCACATGCAGTGGTGGCATGTTGCATTTTCTCTCGTGTTGTAAATGCAGTGCACCCTTCCTTTCCAGCCAGTTTCAGCGGTTAATTTCTGAAGACATGCACAACCAACAACTCCAAACAGCCATCATGTGCACATGAATGCATAGTTAAAAGATCTGTCTCTTCATCTGAGCCTGAGCGCCCCTGTTGGAGACTTAGCCTTAACTAGTTTCCCTATCTGAGCCTGACTTTGAGATCTCTTTCTGATAGTGAGCATGAACCTGTCACTCTGTCTCTACACCCTAGCCTGTCACAGCCTAAACCTTTGTAAGCCACAGCCTGAACAGCCTATATTTTTGGCCTGAGCCCGTTTCTACAACCACCATAACCACCATGTGATCTGATTAAGCTGAAAAGACACAACCAGAATCATCTTCTGTCAGTCCACTGATACTCTAATGAGATTTTATAATATACCTGTATGGCTCTTCATACTTACTCTCCTGCAGGAGTGTAGGTGCTTAACCAGCACTAATTAATAAAGACCTCTGCACTGTGTGGATAGCTCTGAGTAGGGGCAAGATGAACCGTATAGACGGCGTCTTCATTATCACTCAATATCACGCACAGCAGGGTCTTGTAGGGCTAATTACCTGTGTGTTGAACTGAGCTTCAGTGAGAAGCGGGTGGGAAGGTGAACAGATAGCCTTCACACATCAACACTTTGTCTGGGTGAATCCGAAACTAGTACAAATTTGTGCTATTAATGGAACAATGTTGACCAGAATATGTTTAGAGGCATATTTTACCTACTTATCTGCCAGATGTCAGATGTAAATGTCAGACGTAAATTTGTGCAAACCGTTTAATCAAATATTCCTAAAAATACAGAGAATGTAAGGCAGCTTGGGAGTTTCCAAAAAAATTATTCACAAAAGAAATGATTATAAAAATCTTTCCTTTGCTTCCGTTTCTTTTCTGCTTTGTTTTTCTATAGGGCTCAAAAAACAACAAAAAAAAGATATGTGGTCTGACTTACCTCAACCTCCAGAAAGTCGTGGAGCTTCTTACATGTGGCCGAAAAGGTCTCCGAAGTGCCGAACTCAAAGTACCACAGCTTATTCTTTGTTCTGAAAGAAACAAAGACAACAGGAACTGCAAAGGGACCGAGAAAAGAGGAAACATTGGAGTGTTTTCCCCACATCAAAATCTGAAGCTTGTACAGTCATAGCAGCTCTTCTCCTCTCCTCTGTCTATAGTCCCCTATATGCTGAGCTTATGAAACTCTGTAAAGGTGTTTGATTCATGCTTGAAAAAGGATCCTCTAAACTCCACAGGAAATATACCTCTAATGTTTACCGCTGACCAAAATCACACAGTCATTAATCTCCAAAGAATGCATAATGTGGCTCATTAATCACATATTGAAGCATGATGATGAATCTAAAGCCAGTTAAGGAGGCATCTGAGGGAGCACATGAGGTGGCCAGTGGGTACCCATGCCCAACATTAAGGCCCAGTGAGGGGCGTAAGAGGGTAATCTACCTGCCCCTTCAATTAACAGAGGACTGGGGTGCTGCTCCCCGGGCTTCCTACAGCACACACTCCCATTGTTAAGGCTGATGATCAATGACCTCAGAGGAGTGACTCACCATCTGTCCACATACTGCCATCATGCTATAATATATTCTCTCATCACTACATGAATAAAATGTATTGTTTTGTACTGGTCTATTGATTACTTGTTCTGCTCCTTTTATTATATCTTTTATTTTTATCAGTGAAGTGTCACATAACATATTAGTCAGTGCAGTTCAAGCTAATCATGCATGCAGACATCTTGCAGTGCACCGCAGTCAGACCTGGGCAAAGAAAATTGAAAAAAATAACATATTTCACAAATATTTGAGAGCAGTTGATTTAACATTTCCAGCAGGAGGTTAATATTTCTTTACGAATGAGCACAATTGATGCACAATGCATCAATTTAGCTTCAAACTACTGGATGTAGATATGGGTCGGATTGTGAACTTTCCCATTTTAGAAGTTGATTACAATGTCAGTTAAAACTGCACCCTCTCTGTCCTTTTTAAAGAGAAGGGTCTGATTTATCAAGCGTAAAAATACAACAAGATACGGCCATAAATGTCCAATAAAACAGTTGCCCCTAAAGGCTGCTGAAGGCTGCCCCTGGAGGAGGAAGGTGAGAAGTTGTTAGGTTTAATGTAAAACAGATATACACGCATATAAGAGTGGGAAAGATGTGGAGTGGGAGGATGATCAAAAGTGCATGATTAGTCGATTATATGATTAAATGTGGCTACCCTTTTATTCACGTACAGTGCTGGTTAGCTGTTGCTTCTAAGCTATTATGCAGCTTAGAGGCAACAAGTACCCTGATGGCCTGGATATCAGCAAAGTGGGACAGATAACAGTTCATACACAGCACGGTTTGTCAGCATTTTGATATAGGTTGGGTTGAATGCAGGCTGTGTGGTATATAACCACTAGACTGGAGCCGTGTGTAACCACATTCAGCACAGACACGAACATTAACCTGCAAGCAGAGCAGGCTGCTGCTGCTAGCACTGCTAATGTTAGCCAGGCTGTCAGGTGATGTCAACTCAGGTTGTTACACCTTCAGATGATGTTGTGACTCCAAAGCACAACATTCAAATAATTTAGGAGATCCGATGATAAACCCAGTCACTCAGCATAGTGAACTACATCCTGTGTATTTTCATCACTTTAGTCATTTTACTATTCTGTAATTACCAAACGTCGTTTCCTTGGACATGATGATGTATATTAATGCTGATAGCATGTTTCCTCAGTAGTCCAAATACCTCTTTAATCGTCTTGTTTGGTGCAACCGAATCCAGGAGACTAGAAAGGACTGTGTTTAACTCACTGGTACAATTTTCAACAGGGCCTGTCGCTGCTGTGAAAGGAGCCAGGACTACAGTTGATGGACCAATGTGGTGAGTTGTAAATACATCAGCATCAGCATTACAAGGACAGGCCAGCGTCGCTTCAGATCTGACACCACGGATGTGACAGGAGAGACAGTCAGAACAGAAACCTCGATCTCATGTGATGGAATCAAGTCAAGGGTTTTGGAGTGGTAGGTTCATGTACAAACTGAGTGAAAGCAAAATATTAAGAAGTGCCAGAAGGAAGCCTTATTCAACTAAGTATTTAAATCACCAATAATTCAAATCTCATCAGAACATGAACGTAGGTGTAGTCAGGTGGAGAAGCGTCATTAAATGGTAAGAAAACATTGAGTTAAGCCTTCATTCACATGAATCCCTCATATCAAGACTATGCTGAAACATCAAATCATTTATCAGTAAGGTTTTGATAGACAGTGATCTAATATTTAAAAAAACAAATGTGATGGTCTTACTAAGACTGTAGATTTCATTAGAAGGTCAATCTGTAAAGCTAGAAGTAGATAACCAGTCTCATTGTAGAGCAGGCTAGACCAGTCTGACAGTCTGCACTGTAAGATTTCCCTGGCTGGACATTAATGGAGAAATCTGTCATATATTTACTGTAATAAATCATAAAAGGACCATGATATGCCGTCAGAAATAAAGAAACATGCTAAGTTGAAATAATTAATAACTAATTTGACAACAATGCTACAGCCGCAGTGTCCTCCATTGAAAAACTTGTCATAGGCAACTGGAATAGGCAGTTTTAGTTCTAACAAAATAAAATAACAAATATTGCTCCAGAAAATGACCCCAAAAACAACAGCTGATGGATTAAGCCCATTGACGATGGAGAAGAGTTCAGGACAGTTGTGGGACACTGAGGAATAAAGTTAATTTTGAGCCCTGACTGTGGCCAACAAATATCCCATGTAGGTGGCCCCCACATGCTACAAGCCTTCAACAACATAACATTACAATTCTACAATCATCCCGCTTCCTTGCTCCTTTTAGATCAAATTCCTACAAAAACAGCAAACAGTATTTGTTGCTGGCTAGCTACTGAAATATATATATATATAATATATATAATCCAACTCAAACTGCTAACATGATCCTTATAGAGGATCAAGAAACACAAAAGGCGGGATATGACAACACAAAACGGCAATGAAACTTTAGGAGTGAATGAAAACACAACATCACAATTTCACGGGGAAAGTGGACAATGACCATTAAATGATCTTCTCTGTATTGTTTTTACACAAGTTTACATTTGGGCCGCCAAAAATGTTCTTATACAAATTTAGGGGCTTGAAAATATTAGCGTCTATCACTGTAGCGGCTGTGAATCAGGATGTGCGTCACGGGAAGCAGTGTCTCTGCACTGAAGCAGCGTCACAGCGTCCCACAGATTGCAAAAGCCTTTTCATCTCTCCAAGAAACAAGAGACAACAACACACAATTCATCACAAACCTTCAAGGACAGAAAAAAACCTACAACAGTGCTGACACGCAGAACTGAATACAGTAAAAAATGGTCCTCTCTTAGCTGGAATCAAAGCACTACAAGAGGGACGTATTAGTATAAGAAGAGTAACAATCACTGAATTATTGATTTCCTCATTAGGACTTTTGTCAGGACCATTTAGCCACTTTATAAATGAGCTTTCATTAGGGTACTTGCAAGGTAGCCCAACTCACAGTTGATTTATAATGTGCAACATGGTCAATAGAAGAGGGATGGGAGCAGAGGGAGGTGGGAAGAGGCAGGAGGGCGACGGGGCCACGCTGAGAGGCTTTCCACAACAACACATAACCCAAATCTTCCCCATCATCATCATCATCATCATCAGTCTGCATGTTCAGCAGTCCCAACACATGCACACGGCACTGAGCAATTTTGCAAATAAACAAATGAAGGCGGCTACTTTGAAAAGCATATTCAAAACAAGTGGTTTGTGATTGATGGAGACAATGAAGCCAGATACAGTACAGGTGATGTGACTGTTGTTGCTTTGTTGAAGCTGGTATTTTTGTTACATTCAAGAGCCTCGCTATCTGAAGCGGAGTTTAGACCGAACACAGCAAGTTTTGGAGGTGACATGATGACATACAAAGTCAATGAAAAGACATGAGTGGATGTTAGAAGACATGGATTCTCTCCATGTGCCAGAAACTGAGGTGAAGACACATCTATACGAGTTTAAAAAGTTCCAACTTTACTTTACTTGAATGTACAGAGACAAGAGGAAAGAAGAAACAGGTGGAAAGTAACATAAAGATGTCGCAGACACGCCCCTCTCGCACAAACACATTCAGCAAGTAGACTGCTACATGTTGCAGCTTATGTCTATGACAAAAATGGATGACTGTGGACAAAAAACCTCTGCACAGTCCAATGGTCAAAGTTGCATATGTAAGTCAAAATTCACTTTGCATTTAATTTGAATGCAAAGGAGAACTGCACCAATTTTACACATCAATCACTACTGCTTAGGGAGAAGATGACAAATTTCAAAATTTGAACAAGAAAGAAGTGAGCGAACCAGATATCTGTAGCCAACTCCTCCTATCTGCTTGAAGCTACTAACTTAACAAACTTGACTCTCCAACCAATGTAAGCGCCAAGCTTTGACAAGGAAAAAGGATATGTGTAAGAAAAACAGACTATATCTCTGGTTCTGATGCGTCAATTGAATTTACTTTTTTTTTAACTGTCCAATGTGATTCCAACTATGTTCGGTGGAGGCACAGCAGCCAGGCATCAGTGGATTCAGGGAGAAAACTGCAGTGTCACAGCTGCTGCGTGTTCCTCCTGCTAAATTTACCTGAAAGAACTACCTGCTTCTACAGATGGGAGTAAGGGCTCTCTTATAGCGCTGAACGGATGCGTACATGGACAGCTGTGGACACCACAGACGCTTAGTTGTTTATACTACTTTTTGACATCTGCTTGGAGGACGCATTCCACACATGCGCAGTAAATCAGCGCCTGTCGTGGCCACATGGAAAGGTCCACAAATGGCGGAAGGTATAAGTTTATAATCTTAAATCACAAGTCTCAAGCAAGTCCCAAGTTACTGTCATGAGAATCAACCAAGTCAAGGCGAGTCCCTGCTACAAGTCAAACCAAAACATTGCCCAGGTCAAGCAAGACACAAGTCAAACCAAACGAAATGATGATGTTTCCACATTAAACTCAGTTCAAAGACAGTATGATGGGTCTTCTCAATAAAATTGCACGATCGATTTGAAACTAGGGTTGCAAATTTCGTGCAAAATCAATTAATTCATTAGTCATTACGGATGCATTTACTGCCATTTCAAGACAAACAAGGCAGACCAAAGTAAATCAACCTGTGAGCTCCAGAGAAAGGGTAAATAAGACACACATGATCAATTACAGCTATACATTTTATTTTGTCTGTTAAATATTTAACGCAGATTAATCAATTAATAATTAATCACTGACATCCCTGATCAAAACCAAGTCAAACGTAGCTATGACTTAACGTTAGCTTTCCAGCCCCTCTTTGACAGTTGCCTCATGCGTTGGCTTCGGCTTGTCTGCCGTGTCCGACTAAATTGACAATTTTTGCGTGCACTGCGCTGCAAACTTGAGTGACTTGAGTCTGACTCGAATCCTGTCATTTATCTTGAGTCTCCCAAAGCTCCTCTAATCCACCAATTCTCAGCAAAGTTTACAGCATGGCTACATCTTCGTCTAAATAACATCCTAAAGAGAGACCTCTGGGTTTTTACAGTACAGAAGAACCAAAATGCAGGAAACTAATAACAGATACAGTAGGAGATAACATCTGACCATCCTGTCGATTCCCACCACTTAACCTAACAAGCGCACCATGGCAACAAATCACCTCATGTCCCTGTTCATTAGGTAATTAGGAGCATCTCATTGGCCGGATCGGATTGTCATTCGTTATCTGCCGACCGATGCTAAACACCGGACTCAAAGTCTGACAGACTGATTGTGAAGAGCGTCTTCAACAGTCGCCAGCTTGTCCCAGGATTAATAGGGAGCCTGTTTGAGTAAGATGATACTTTTAAGGTAGATTAAGAGGACTTTACTTTATGGTAAGTGTAATAAAAGTGAACATAAAGTGCCCATTTTCTTTAAACTCTTGGCTGACTTTTAGCTCCTGCATCCTTCCAGGACATCTTCGAAGTTCATTACTTTTCCTGTGGGAGTGATTTGTGTTTTCAGGGAAAAAAAAAAAAGAACAGCAGTGAACTGTACGTAGCAGGTTTACAATCTCAGAGTAGCCACGAGGCCTCTGCTGTGATTTTACCTGCAGTGTATCAATGCAAAGTGTACTGCAATGATAACTTTAGCGGTGTGCATGTGAGATCAGCTGTAGTCATCACAGCTGGCCGACCAAAAGAAAACAGTGGCTCAGGTTTCCAGAGCCGCTGAGTTGTCGTTTATTTGCACAAACAAATCATAAAACAAAACTGAAAGAAGAGGACGTATACAAACTGTGTGGCTGAGAGGAAAAAAAAACAACAGAAAGGCTTTAGAAAAACAGCTAATACCAAGAAAACAAGTGGAAAAGAAGAGACGGTCAGATGAACAGTGCAACAGAAAGACAAATGTAGCTCAAACAGCCTGAATCTGAACAATACGATCATGTTCATCAACCCTCCGCTGGCTGGTCACCACATTAAAGGATGTCAGAGGCGATAAGCTTCAGCGTAGCATCACTGTCCTGAGGCCACAGCACCTTTAGATGCACTTTCTACTGGCCACACTGAACGCGAGGCACAGAGCCATTGATTTTTTTCCCCTCTGACACTTAATCTAACCCACAATGATCTACGACCTTATTTTCACACTAATTTCTTCTTGATCAGAGGTGATAAATATCGCATTGACATAACCAACTCTTTGTGCATTGCATCAATGCACTGTTTTGTTTAACATGACGCCGCCTGGAGCGCTCAGACTCCGACTGGCAGTTTGAGAAATGACCCGAGTTGCATCGCCTTGCCTTCAGAGATGCAGCGAGCAGTTTGAAAAATGTATTTCTTTCTGTTGCACTGCAATGATTCCAAGGTGTTTTTTTAAAAACCAAAACTACAGATAACAGTATAAAATATCCAACATCTATGAGAACAAATACACAAACTGAACTGCTACAATGACATAGAAGAGACCTGATAAGACTGACACCTGAAATATTCTTCTTTTCAACATATTCTAGTTTTGCAAACAGAGCTGAAGTGGAGGCAGGAATAATCTAAACCTCAACCGGCAGACCCAAATAACCACAGTCATGTTGGACAACTTGCGAACACGGTCCTCGACCTTAGTGACATTTCAGGCCAACCTTTCTAGGAAGTTGCCACAAATAAAAGTAATCCTCGATCCGCACTGTGTGACTGCAGCTGCAGACGTTTCACAGCCTCTCTATCCGGTGTGTCAGTGTCTACAGGAGGCGTGACTGCTGGACATGGTCTCCTTTCTCTGCTCAACTATCTTTACAGACCAGATCTATTTTACAGAGGCAGCTTATTGCAAACAATATTTGCCTCACCCTCGCCTTCGTGTTCAAACCGTCCATTCTAGGCTACAATAGAAATATTGTGGGAGGACCTGCCCCCTCTGTAGATATAAAGGGTTCGTTCTGAGGTAATGAAAACATAATGATTCTTATTTTCAGGTGATTATACACTAATGAAAACATACTTATATTCCATTTCTGCCACATTAAGACACCAGATAGTCCTAAATCTTACACACTGGATATTTAATGTGCATAAATGTCTATATTTATTGACATTTGCCTTCATTAATTATTGACTTTGTCTTATGTACATATACCGAAGCTAAACTAGTTTAATGTGTTTGATTATGTCACTTCTCTTTTGTCTGTGAGGCAGGAGATGGAATGTCACACAGGTGTCCTTCTGTCAATATTCACTGTTTAGGAAATCCATTAATCCATCCACTAGCTATACCTGCTTATCAATTAGGGTTGCATGGGGCTGGAGGAAAATCCCAGCTGACAGTGAACGATGGGTCACCAGTCAATCATAGGGCTTATTCAGGACATACAGATACAAAATAAAGATGAGACGACGTGTTGCGTAGAGCGATTAAAACAAGTTCAGTACCTTCACAAAGTATGTTACCACATCGATCATAAATGAGCTGAAAATGTATATTTAAAAGCCTTGTAACATGCTAAAACTGACACCAAAACTACTTAAACACTGGAAATGTAGTTGATGGAAAAACAGCTTGATGATTCTCTGCCACACAGCTGCACCCAGTGTACATCTGGATGGTAATTAGGAGCATCTCACTGGCTGGATTGGATTAACCCTAAACCCTAACCCTAACATATTTCACTTATATGTATACATACTCATATTTAAACCAAATCTAGCCCGGTTTGAACCAAAATGTTTCTGACCTGCTATAAAGTAACGCGATGCTTATTCCTCTTGCAAATATGAAAATCTGACATCATGTTTTGTTTCAGCAGTCAGCTGTGATCGTTAGTGTCAGTTCAGATGAAGTTACATGAAAAATTTAGATAATGTAATAAAGATTAATGTTTACTTTTTTTGTTTACTTTTTCCAACATATTCTAATAATTGAACTAAACATTTCACCATGTGTGTTGTTACAGGGCTGATGGCCAATTAACAGCTATAATAATTTATTGTTTGTTAAAATGCCACACATAATCTCATTTGTGATACTGTTCCACCCTAGAAACATTCATTTTGGGAACTGACATGACCTTAACAAGGCAATGCTGTTAATTAATAATTTCATACTGTTTACAACACTTCAGGTGTTTTAGCAACGTGTTTACTGAAGGTCTGACACCTCCAGCAACATGTAAGCAGAGTGAAGTTAGTTTGATTTTAGTGTCTACAGTGTTTCTACAGTGAGAGTGCAGGTGAGTCAGAAATCATTCTCTATCAGCTCCTCCAAAAAGCCAGTTGTCAATCATGGACATGCTCTCTCACCTTTGCTCCACATTTTCACTCAATAGGAGCAAGCACACTAACAGAGACGCTTTAGTAGTTCAACATATTTGAAGTCCAGCTGAAACTACAAATGTCACCATCAAAAATCATGTCAAACTAATTTATTTTTTATACCCGTTACTGTCTGGAGAGGCAACAGAGATACATCTTAATAATGTTAAACAAACCTGCACTGTTAGCTGACATGTCAAGGACATCCACACATGTTCAAACTTAGCTTAATGGTCAATTCATATATGGGTCATTCCACCAAAAGAGTGCCATTTGCTCATTACAACTCTTCAAAATTAAACTTCATTTTTCATTCCATTTCAATATAGAATTTAGTAATATACACATTTACTCATTCAAAATGACTACTGGTCAATCTCAGGCTACTTTATTTAATTTATTACAACTTTCTAAAGTTTACTATCATTGCATTTTTTTTCCTGTGCCGTTACCAAAACTCAAATGCCATTTTAATGATGGAACCAATATAAATGTAAAAATACAGTGAATTTTCTTGAATTTTGGAGAAACAATTGAATAATTAATAATAATCAATTGAATAATCAATAAACAATTGAATAATCAAAAAAAACATTTGGTAACAGGAAAGAAAATCGGTAACAGGAATGAGCATTTGAGTAACAGCAATGAGGGTAACAGCAATGAGTTTTTCGCATAAAATTAGCAATTGTGTGAATTCTAGCCAATTAGCATCTATGCTAATAGCTTGAGCACACAGAGCACATTCTTAAGATTTAACTGAATATTTTACTTTAGATATCAACAAATACTGTCTTTGTGATAATTAAGGTAACAGGACTGAACTTTGAGACTTACCGTGTCTGACACAGCTACAATATCATTAAATTTAAGGAAAAATAAACTAAAGAACTTATTTTTGGTCTTCCCATGACTTTCAGAAGACCCAAATAATGTCACTTCCAGCAGAACATGTCAGTAATAGAATGATCCAAAATTTTCAGAGGGGGGAATGTGATTGGGTAACAGCAATGAGTGAAAACCTGGGGACTGGACTAAAATGTGAATTTTAACCAAAATATAATAAAGTTTTTATAACAATTTTGTTTTTTAAGAGTATATAGAATATGAAGTCACACTTGTATGCAAAAAAAAAAAGATTTTAGAAGGATTTTATTCATTATTCATTGTGGTAACATATAGTATATGGCTGTGGGGACAGGCAAAAAAGGCTATGTATCAGTGCTTTGGATGCCTTTTTATGATTCTTAAAAATTATATATCTTTAATTTCTACAATGATTCATGTGTACGGTGCTTTGTTTGATAATAGAATGTATTTTGAATAGAATGTATTATTGTATTACTTGTTTTTATCCATTCAATATGCTGGGGACAGAAATGGCACTCTTTCGGCGGAATCGCCCATATATTGCTCAGATCCATTTTTTTTGTTTTACTAATATTTTAAATGTGGCCAGAATCAGATACCAGTGTGAAGAGGTCACAGTCCTGAACTGACCTGCATGCACGAGAGATGAAAATGTCACTAGAATTCACTAGAAGATGATATTGAGGATGAGGAGAAAGAGATCGAAATGTTTAATTATGGCTTTCTGTGGAGCAATGCCTGCTACTTCTGTGCTACTTCTACAACTCTGCAACAAGACACTGTTCAGACAGGGGCAGCACTGCAATAAATAATCTGTATTGAATTTGCTTTATTAACGCCTCTTTTTCATCCCTTTGTTCATTTTACACACAAGTAGGCCTGCAGACACACATGCACGTATAGTTTGAGAGGTGGTAGAATAATGGGGCTTCCCCGAGTCAGCAAGAAGCGGTGGGTGTGGTGCAGTGCCCAGGAGGTGAACTGGCACCCGTCTGTGCAGCCAGTCCACGCTCCACGCTGAAAAGATCAGATTCCATACGATGTGTGCTGTTCACACCATCATGAAAAAAAA
>JAJHUR010138947.1:0-28362 GCA_027495735.1 Lutjanus campechanus
TGTGTGTGTGTGTGTGTGTGTGTGTACCTGAGATAGCCATCTGTTGGATCTTGAACTGGATGTTGATGGTGGGGTTCTCATCAGGTTTGGAGGCCCCGGCCTGCAGGCTCATGGTGCCTTTCAGGCTGGGAAGCTTCTGTGGGTTGATCTTACCAACATCCCATGACAACATCTAGCCAAGACACAAAACAACATGATGGCAAAATGAGATCACTACCACTTGGACAAAAAAAGGCCACACCAATGAAATGGTGGCATCTTTGATCGTGGAGAAGGCTTTTTGAGACCTGCAGCTTCCATTTTAATAAAACTGTCCTCTAGCCGTATATTTTCATTCCTATGTTCATGTACACTTCACTGCTTCCACCACTACAATTACTAAGTACCTTTGTGACTGGGTCGAAGGTGTATGTTCCCTGTGAGGGGTTGAGATTGGCGTTGAGGACGCCACGGGGCAACTGGCTGCTGACTAGAACTGACTCCACAGCCTTGCCCATGGTCTGTTTGGGTCCCAGCGTCAAGTCAAAACGCCCCTGAGAGCTTCCCTCCCGGAAGGTGATGTTGTGTTTGACGTAGACCGGGATCGCCACCAGGCTGGAGACACAGCAGGCCAACAAACAATGAGTCAGAGTCATACAAGCAAACATTCAAATGTTTTGTGATTCTGTTGTTAATATTAGTGCACTGCTTCAGACAGAACACACACAGTACATTGGTAACTACTGGATAAAAACACCTAAAATATGTGCAGAGGGATGGTTCATATATATTAGCAACATGAACAGATCCTGAATGAGAAAACACTAACTTCTGAGAGCTGACGTGGTAGGAGAGCAACCGGAAGTTTCCATCAGGGGGGATGAAGGAGAGGATCCGCTCAGCTTCCCAGCGCTTGAACCGAACACACGGGTGGAAGCTGACATCATCCAGCAGCCGGGGATTCTGGGACATAAAGGCAAAGGGATAGGTTGATGATTAAAATAAAATGCACACATGTGTAACCCATTAGACTTTCAATTATGCATATATTTTAAAATGCTCTAAATAAAAAGAACTAGCACATTAGTTGAAATTCTACAAAAGAGCAAACTCACCATAAATGAGAGAGTGAGGTCGGGCATGCCAGTGAGTTTTACACAGGCATCAATAACTCCCTGAATTTCTGCTGTGATAGTGGAGCCTGAGGAGGAGGAGCATTAGGAGTTGATGTGAGAAAGCAAAAACCATAAAAACGAACAACAAAACTAATATTAATTGTTGGCAGTTTATATTTTACGCAGTTGGTATAAACATCTTCCTGACAAACTCCAACAGGAATCAAAATTATCCAAATAATTAATAATGAAATTACATTACAATATGCATTGAATACAACACCTGATTTATCGATGATGGCGTCGATCTCCTCGACCACATCAAAATAAGCTTCATTGTTGGTGTATTTAACTCCGGTGCGTCGCCATGGAACTACTGACAACTGGCCTGTAGGGAGCTGTTCACCAACGTTGGTGCTGCCTGGAATACAGATGTTACCCCGATGTAAAATAACAAGTACATTCACACAGTACATGCACAAGCATCTGATACTGATTCTAACCAGTCTTATTTGGTGCGTTTGTGACTTTGACCTCACCTGACCTCACACTATCATTTTATCTGAACAGGATCTCAGTTTTGTGTCTATGAACAAAGTACTTGGTTTGAACAAAAGTGTTGACATTTACCTCTCAAGTATATACATAGCACTACAGCTGCAACGATTAGTTGATTAATTAGTAAACTGAAAGAAAGCTAATTGTAAAATATTTCAATAATCAATTTATTGTTTCAGCAATTTTTCAAGCAAACATATCAAACAGTTGCTGGTAGCTTTTTAAATCTAAGAATTTGCTGCTTTGTCATTTACGATCCTTCATTGTAAATGAAGGATCTTTGGGTTTAGTACTGTTGGTCGGACAAAAGAAGCAGTTTGAGGAGACCTATTTGGGCTCTGGAAAACTGTGATGAGTACTGTTTGCAGTTTGATAGACTAAGGCGAGTTGGAGCTCTACTTCGTACATCACATTAAAAGCACTTCATGTGAAACATTTCCTACCGAATGACAACATGCACGGCCTTGCATCTAAGTTGGTTAAAAATGACCGTACAAGTTTAACAACTGTTCAACCAGTAGTGACTTAAATGTTAATGCAACCCCTCATGTTTTCAACCAGTTACCTGGACTAATTTATCCAGAACTTCACTTACACACTGGCACTATATCTAACAACACTATGATAGGACATAATATCCTTAACATTTAGTTGTCCTCTTAATAGTGGAAGCATCCAATCCAGTTTGAATTTTATGGATGTTATGTACATGGACTGTACCTGTGATGGTGTTGACCATTGTGCGGAGGATGGTGGGAGGCTTAATGAGCTCTTTGAGGATGTTGGACTCTGTAGCCAGCGGAAAGCCGTTGTCCAGCATCTCCTCCAGTAGTTCATAGACCACTACCACATTGTCCTTAATAGCAGCTTCTGTGCACACTCCAAAATAGTCCTGAGAACAAAAAACACAAACAGGTTCATGAATATTTAAAATCAGATATGTGTCATTTGAACTCAACTACAAGTAGGACTGAAAAATGCCAATGTTTGGGTGCCCAAACCTGGAACGTGTCGACGACTCTGTGCAGGAACTCAATGACAAACAGCGGCGGCACCTCGCTCTGGATGACTGCGACAAAGTAGATGCGATGCCTGAGCACACTGATAAGGTAGTGATGCGGTGTGGGGATGACCGGTGGGACGTTTTCTGGCTCAGTGGCTCGCTCCTGTGCCTCAAAGAAGTAGTCACATACAGAGCGGCTGACCACGCTCTTCCAGTGCTTCTCCAGGAAAATGTCCCCTGAGGCGTTGACTAAGAACAGGCTGTGGATCATTTTGGCTGCAGGCTGAGAGGCTAAAGACAAAAAGAGAAAAACAAAGCAACTCCAATGAGAATCTGCAGTAAAACAGTAAAAAAAGAAACAGTATTTTCCTTATCAGTAAATGATTTGTGTGTGGGCATTTAGGCATTTCAGAGAGACTTAAATATGAATGTTTCTGAATCCTGATTCTGAGTTTTATCCTGTTTTTGATTATATTCTGTATATAGTGTTTAAGGAACATGACAAACCTGGTCATCTGGCTGCAGCTGTGTCTTGATTTCTCATCATCTCAGCTACTATGAGATGGTTCAGATATCTGTATAAGGTCTTTAAATGCCACAGTATCCTGGTTTCTTTCGGAGTACTCCAGGTATTAACCGGCTTGCTCAAAACTGCGGTAGGGTTTTGAAAATGTTTATGTGCACAAAACATAACCCAGATACTCCAAAAACCTGTTTGCATCCAGGATACTTGTGTGTATATAAACAGTAATTAAGAGTCTTTGACCAACACTGTCTGAATGAAGTCAGACCATCTTTCAGAGACCTAAACTTAACAGCCAATAACCCAGTTCTATCTGTATTTCATCATGTATAAGGACAAATAATAAAATAAGCTAGAGCTGCAATAATTAGGTGTCAACTATCAAACTAATTGCCAACAATTTTGATAGTCGATTAAAAGTTTTGAGTCATTTTTTGAGAAAAGAATTCTGGCATTGATTTCAGCGTCTCAAATGTGAATATTTCCAGGTTGCTTTAGTCATCTATGACACTAAACTGTATTTCTTCAGGTTGTGGACAAAACGGGACATTTGAGGACATTGTTTTGCGCTTTGATAAACAGTGATTTTTCACTATTTTCTGACCAAACAAATAACTGGGGTGGGTACTGTCTTTTAGTATCCGCCTGCTTCCTCTTTTTTCAGCACCACTGGGGTAGCTTAGCTTTATTTTTCAACAGTCTGTACACTAATCTTGTCAAAAATATTGATAAATTGATAAATACTGAGACTTAATATTTGAAATACTTTCAATACTATTTTTTCACAGTATTGATACTCCAGTACCAAGTGAACATTCTCACTCTCTTTTCCCTTTGACATAGTCGACATAGTCCTGCCTCCTCTCCTAAAAATCTAAAGTTTTTGCCCTGAATGTTAAGTAATTTTTCCCCCAGTGGTATCGAAAATAGTATCAAATATCAACTTTTTTCTAGGTATAATATCAAAATTAGAAATTCCAGTATTGTGACAACACTACTATACACCATACCGAGCTGTTTGTTTACACAAGTTGGCTGCTGTCTTCCTGGAGAATTCCCGCAGATCCCCAGTAAGATCATGGAACAGTCCACTATAGTGTGAAGGCCCTGAGAAACTCATGAATTAAGCACTCTATTATTTTAGTGTATGGATTTTTAGAAGGACAATGCGTAAAGTTAAAAGAAAACAAAAAAACAAACATTCTTTAAGTTGGGGTCTATGGCAATTGCTAAGCTTTGCCTAACACCCCCTCTGATAAACTAAAAGATAAACCAATATATAAAATAAAGTGTAATTCTATGCCCAGTTGCCTACCATTGAAAAGACAGCCTCCTCCTCTCACATGACACATTCTTGGTGGATAAAAGCATGTTTTAAGCTCTGGAGAACACTGGTCATACACTGCGCCAACTTCAGTTGAAGAGAGTGGGTCTGTGAGCTCGATATGTGTATGTTTATCAAATGGATACAATATAACTACACACTTCTTCTTAATGTGTTGAAGAGTGAGACATTTTTCAGTATCTCATTTCCTCAAGTTAAGTCTGCTCTCCTCAGTACTCGATAAATCCACAGCCCTCACAAAACATTATTAAAGGGATAGTTCACCCAAAAATTCAGTCATTATCTGCTCACCCTCGAGTTGATTGAAGGTTTGGTTTAGTTTTTTATTCCACAAAACACTGCTTTTAACAATGTTTTTAAGGGCTGTGGGTTAACAAGTAGTGAGGATAACAGACTTAACTTGTGAAGAATAAGTGTGTAATTACATCCATATGATAAACATATATTGAGCACACAGAACGAAAACTTAAATCGGCATGAGGATAAGTAGATAATGGCTGAAATTTCATTTTGGGGTTTTTAACAGACCCTTTTCACGGCAGTCGCACTGATATGAAATAGTAATACAGATACAGGTGTTACCAATGATACTAATTAAGATCCCATTCCGTTTAGTGTAGCAGAGTCTTTCCAGTGACTGAATGACCTGAATGGAACAGTACCTTAATTAGTATCACTGGTATCACCTGTGTTTACTCTACTGTTTCATGACATAATAATGCTGTGAAAAAACATCTAGTAAAACTCAAACTTCGAGCAAACTTTTTTCACAGCAACACGTGAATGAATGGCTCCTGTGAACTCAAATACTTCATAAAAATGGAGTGTAATTGGTCAATTAAAAAGCCACACCATTCAATATCATTAAAAAAACAACAAATTTGGCCCACCTGTGACCTAACAGGGAGCCCAGTACGTACTAATGTTTCAATTAATACAGAACCAATAAGTTAAGTCTTCCTTAGTCACCGTTAATTCATGCTGTCTGTGAAATTTGACACCGAAATACTCATTAAATATGCGACAACGATATCATGTTCGGACTTCAGGGCTAGCAGGGGCTGAACAAACTGCAGCTAGCTTGGACATAATTATTACTTCGAATACACTTTAGAATACACTAGACGAGTAACTAGCTGTGTATATCGTGTATCAGTCGAAGGCCTCCGTCCTCATACAAGATGCTACATCAGTCCCTCCTCCTGCCTCACAGTCTCATGACAGAGGAAAAGCCCCGTCACCCGGTACAGAAGATGAAAATAGATTAAATAGCGATGTTTTCTGCCTGAAAAAATAACATTTGCCACTCAACTCTTTAAATAAATTGCAACTGACTTACCGAAGACAAATTTGTACGTTTTCGTCTCGCCTTTCACCCTTTTTCCCTAATGAAAGATTAAGCAGCCGTCGTTGCTTCCCGTTAGGTGGAGCGGATCCTGATGTGAGAAGGGATGGAGGAGCACAGCCGGCCAATCACAATCCAAGGAAGCCGTAAAATCCCGCCCACTTAACAGAGTCATAGGTCAACAATACGGAAGCTGGTGGCTCGTGACTCGGCTGTGATTGGACCACAGAGGGACAGCCACAGTAAACACCAATAAACCTGCCCGCTGATTGGACTGAAGATGTAGCTGGTCTGACATTTTGTTTCCAGTATCAGATTTCATCTTGTGAGTTCCTCTCCATTCAGACAAATAGATACAGCAGAGACATGGCTTATATAAAACTTCACTGAAAATAATAAATAAATATATACAGTCAATACTTAAGCAATTAGTATGTAGCATGTAATTTATTAGACTTTTTATTATATCATATATGTGTATATATATATATATATATATATACACACACACACACATATATATATATATATATATATATATATATATACTGTATATACTGTATATATATATACATACATACAAGTCAAGCATTCATTGCTATGACAATTAATTTGCACTTTTCCCCCTCATACTTAGGTCATGGCTAGCTACTTTAATTCTGTTTTATTTTATTGAGAAAGAAACAGAAGCGCTTTAAGTTACAAGAAAAAAAACGAATTTTACACAAACAAAAATGCTGTACATATCAGATTTATTGTTCAGTTACTCACTTTTTAAAACTTTTTTTGTTTTTGTTTTTTATATATGGCAATAAATATTGTATTGTGGACTTTTTATTGTGTTTTTTTAACACATGGAAAGAGTTTCTTTGCTGTTGTTGGCCACTACTATAATTCAAGATCACTGCATGTCATTTGGACACAGATGCAACATGTTTTCTTCAAAGTTTTGCCTTATTCATAATATATTGAATAGATAGATAAATTAAAACACATTGCAAATAGAGCCAACAACACTACTGTCCCACTTATCCATATTCTACAGTAGCTTGTATGTTAACCAGTCAGCAGCTAACAGAGCCATAACCTTCAACCATGTCTCAGCTGACATGATTGAAAAGTAGAAGAGAAAGCAAAGGAGCATTAACCAGTGAAGCTCAGTTTGATACTAAGAGCTTCACAGACAAAATATGTGGAGGAATAAACACTGCACAGTGCACAATGTGATGTCTGAGAGTCTGCAGCTCCACCTTCTTTACAAATGCTGCTCACACCTTTAAGACAAACACATGCAAACAATGAAGTCATGAGAAATACTGGCTACACTTTCTATAACTACCGTTACTGTGTCACATTATAAACATACTCATAATGCATTATACTGGGCTTATAGCAATGTATAATTACAGTTCTAAGCTCTCATAAATATTCATAATGTTTAATAACAATCATCATAACACATTATAGAGCATTTTATGAAGACTTTCAAGGTCAAGTAATATTCATTTGTTTGGCTATTTTAGTGTATTATACTTCTCATAGCTGTAATGCATTATAACCATTTCATGATGCATTATAATCACTGTTACTCTAAGTGGTCATTGGGTTCTTTAAGTACAGTACTGAAATTCCTGGTGCAGGTACTGTATGATACATTAAAGCTGGACATAAGTCACTATAAGTGGTCGTTGTTTGCTTTAAGTAAAGAGAAAAAATATCAGTTTCAGCAATTAAGTATTATGATATTTGACTTTATAAGTCATAATAAAATGCTTTATAATGTGTTATGACTATTGTATGAAGTATTATGAATATTCATGCATGCTTTTAACTTTAATTATGCATTGCTATGAGCACATTATAAAGCATTATAAGCACATTGTAATGCATTATAATTGAAAGTGTTACTGGAATGTTACCCTGTGTGTCATCAGTTAAAGTAAGCGGAACATATGAGCACAGACTTCAGAACAAAACACCAAACACTCAGATACCAGAGATGAGTCTTGCCAGTTCACAGCCTTACTCATCTGTTACGACCATCAAGAGCCTCTTCATGTAATATAAGCTGAATCTCGAGCACGCTGTGAACAACACACTGTAGCCCAACGATGCTCATCAGCAGCACTGACTGACAGTATTAAAATGTTCAGCAAGTAACTGATACTAAACAATAATGGTGTTTATTTAGCTGTTTATTTTATTTGTATTTATTCTTTATTTTCTCAGAGTTCATTGACAATTATTTAATATGTTAAAAATATTTAACCCCAAATCTACTTTAATACAGTTTGCACTTTGCCTAGTTACAACAGTCCACATAGAAACGGTCTTTTTCATTTCAGCTCAAAAATTCACTCTATCGAACCACCATGTCAGTAATTCTTTGCCTCTAAAACTCAAAAACTCTCATGTCAGTCAGGCTCTAGAAGCAAGTTCTCGGAGCTGCTGCCTCCTCTGGTGTAACCTGCTCTGTGGGACACGACTTTTACCAAGGATCTGTAAAAACCAGTTCAGTTTAATTAGTCCATCAGCCAGATGTTACAATGTTAAACCATGATGACATTGACACAATGCATTCAATGCAGTGAGGTGATATCAATAATTGAATAACTGAGGGCAGCCGCCAGGTGATCACAGTTTGGGGATGTTATTCAGCAGGACTGAGCAAATGAAGATAATTATTATCAAAAATGGAAATATGTTGCTGAATGATCCAAATGTTTTTTTTGTTTTTAATTTATTTGGTTTCCACAATATGTTCTGGAAGGAATGTTTAGAAGAAAATATTAAGCAAAACATTAAGCAACCAAACACCAACTTCAGTACACTGGTGCAACTGTGAGGCGTTCACAAACTATACTGACACGCAGCGACTTGATGGAGTTTTTACATGACATATTTATGACAAATGTGATTTCTGTGTTCAGAGATATTATATTGGAAACAGGTCCGTGTCGTTCACAACAGAGCAAAATTCAATGAGGTGAGGAGATAAGGACAGTTATGTTTTCTCATCAGTGCTTTTAGACATGGCATGCTCACGTTCTACAGGGACATCTAGTGGCCACATGTGGTCAAAGCAATTCTAAGAGTGACTGAACTGATGCCCGTCAGTGTATTAACAATGCTCAGTAAATACGGGGTAAAACGGATAAATGAATTAGTAGTTGTGAGCAGCTTTGTGAAATTGAATTTCTCATATGAAACAGAATCTAGTCTTTCCCTAATCCTTCATTTTCTCTTTTGTATAAAATGGGTGGAGCTCTGTAAGAAAAATGTGATGTCACACACCTCTGTGCACCAATTAGACTAGCAACATTAAAATCAGGTTCTGATGACAGTTGTGGGTTTATTTTATTTTAAAGTTTGAGTTTTAAACGCCTATAAAATAATACCTAAGTAAGTTTTCCTTCAGACTTTCTTTGTTGCTTATTTACTGGTAGTCAGGAGTATTAATGACTCTACTTCTTGAAGAATGCTCAGGTTTTGCAGTTCCTGACACCACTGACTTCTGTTGTGAGGTTGTCACAATCAGTCCAGTGCCTAATGCAGGGTTTGCACAGCTTTTTAAGAGTTAAAGTCAAACACTTTCAAAATACCTAAACCTCATATTTCCAGACTCTCAAAGTCTTTATCATTACATCAAAATTGTTACTATAAATGCAACTGCATATTTGTTTATACCCACAGCAGTCAATGTCTATTATTTACCAGCTGTTTGTATTAACTTGGGTTGTATGTTTTGATCATGATTATTTAATGCTTGCTCATTTCCAGAGTAAGGGATCAACAGAGGACTTTTCAAGTATTAAAAGATTTTTAGTTTACATACGTGACTGTGCTGACACTCCACATTCTAATGAAAATATTCATAGAAGTATTTTCAAATTCAAGCCTATTCCTAAACTTGAAAACATGACAGTTGAAGCATATTTTGTAGAGTTTTTTTTTTTTTGTTGTGTGTGAAAATCCTGTATACTCTGCCTTTAAAATTCAGCATTTTCTAAACTTTCAAGACTTTGTGTGAATCCTGCTAACCATGCTAAATTCATTCCTAAATATTTTTTATTTCAAATCTAAAATATTCAGCAAATACAAGAATGTGTATTTATCCCTTTGGAGCAAATCCAGAAGGAGTGGATATAGACTCAGATGAAACTTTAAAAAGCTCAAGCAAAACATGAATGGCTCAACATAATTTATTTTCATTTTATGTTAAAATGTACAGAGTTCTTTGAAAGTACTTGCTAAGAAAGAAAGAAAAAAAAAACAGAATAAATGGAAATACATACAGGGACAGAGTAGAGAGTTGAGGCTGCTGAGCGCAAATCAACCTTCACTGTGCCCAGCTGTCACTCCTCTCTTTATTTTGCGCTCTCTCTTAGCATACAACGCAACATGTACAATTACAAAGGATACAAAAAGGGAAGCGATATAAACAGACAGAAATATACTGAGCTCCTTTTTACATGCCTCTTAAATGTAAGGAAGTCATCCTATACACACACAAGAAGTAAAAAAAAGAAAAGAATGCCAAGTGACCTTTAGATATTTGTAGTCCTTTTGTTTAAAATAGCATTAATATACTACACAAAGATAGAAAAACTCTAGAGATGAGATGGAATGGAGAGGTTAAAGGCATCTTAAAGTCACTAAAAGTGAGTGGTAATTTTTTTAAATTTTGAATTTCTTAGTAATTATTACCCAAGAGGCGAGCTAAAAAATATGTATTGTTTTTTTTTTTCCTGAAACAGAAGTGAAAAAAATGACAGTACCAATATCAATGTCAGAGTTTCCTTTTATATTATAGAAAAAACATTTTCTCTACAATAGGTTTTCTAAAGTCAAAAAGAGTCAGCTTGTGTCATAAAAGAAAGCTGCCCAGTCTGATAAAATTCAGAAAGAAACACAACAAAAAAGAAGTACAGAACGGAACAATACACACAAAGAAAGTATGCAATGTCAGGTCTGTAAGAAACTGAAAACTCCTCTTTTGACTTTGAATACTGGTACACGGAGCAACAAGGTCGAGCGCCTCACCCCTGCCAGCTGAACGCCATAACCAACAGGACCTTGAACACATCCTCACCTCTGACCCTGCTTTCATGTGAGTGTGCCTCTGTGTGAGGGCCAAACCACGCACTAGATCAGGCATTTAGGCACACCTTTTAGAAAGGCTAACTGTCTACCGCCATGTTTCTAGCCAATGGGAGTGCAGAATTTTTGCAGAAAAGAAAAATACAATTAAAAAAAAAAATACAGAAAAAAATACACCATTCAAAAGCAGACTCCTCGACCTCTTTGGGTCACTAACACTTAAGGAGGGGAGGTCAGCTAGAGTTAACTGACTTTCCTTAAAGCAGTTAAATGGAAATCCCACCGTTTGTTCTGCGTTCCCTAAACTGCTAAAAAAGGCTGACATAGTACATCATCTGTCAGTGGAGTGTGGACAAGAACAGCTGAATGTTTGTACTTTCCTGAGCTAGCCACCAAATGGTAACGGCTAGCCAGTGTGTGTTTTGTGTGTGTGTGCTGGATATTGGGAAGTACCAGAATATTTACATCGAAATGTTTCAGAGTGGCGGCAAACTGGAAAATAATGCTACTTGTTTCATTTATGGACATTTAATAAGACAGTAACGCGCTCCTCTCTTCTGTGTCTTTGCCGTTTTTTGGTACAACGTTGTCCATCCGGGGAAGCCAGAGACTCTTAAAAACAACCTGACACCACAAACACTCGTCTGCTTTTCTGGAACTGGGTGAAAAGCCGTCTGACCGCGGTGGCTGCGGAGATGTTTGGGTGTTTCTGAGAAGAGCAAGAAGTTGTATCACCGTTTCAGAATGCCACACATATAAAGACCAAAGCATATAAGAGGTCGGACTGCACACGAGTATTTCAAAAAACGATCAACAAAAACAACGACAACAAAAATAGGATTCAACATTATGTTTGACAAAACAAAGAGTCCGCCTACAATGTTTCATTGTCTCTTTTTTCAAGGTAAGGCTTCCCATAATCGATGAAAAGATTGTGTGCATGGTTGAATATATTCACTGTTTTTTCATTCGCAGTCAGACAAAGCAAAGGTACTCCTGTATTGTCTTTCTCTGTGCATCTTCCTCGTCTTTCTTGTCCTCCCCTGCTCTCCTCCTGAGGACGAGGAGGAGGCTCCCGGGCCTGTGAGGAAACCACGTTGCAGAGGATTGTGCAGGCCTGGCCTGAAGCAGCGTGGTATGGCCGAGGTCCATGTACACAAACCCTCAGGTGGGAATCCTCCCATTCACAGCCAGCTGGGAGGGGAGGGGGACACGAGCCCAAATAAAAAGGGACAAAAAGACAACATAGAAAAACAGGAAACCCAAAGACCCTCTCTGTCTCCGTCACCTCCTCTCGCGTGTGCCTGCCACGGCACCAGAGGGGGTAGACAGGAGTAATTTGACATTTAGAGTACAGCGAGCAGCAGCTCTGGCCCCATGTCTCCGTTCTCAGTTCTCAGTTGCTCATCTGCTCATGTACGGCGACTGTTTTGGGACGCCAGCGTAACTGTGATGGGAGGGGCCGGTGTACATCATGTTGCCGTGGTGATTGGGCTGCATAGGCTGCTGCGGGTAACCCTGCCCTCCCATCATGCCCATCTGCATTTGCATGGGGTACTGGGCTGGCTGATTCATGTAAGGGGGATTGCCATGGTAACCACTGTTCATCATAGGTTGGGGCATTCGGTAGCCGGCTGACATGGCGTTAAGGGGCGTCATGTTCATGGAGTTGTATGGCGCCGGCGTAGGCATGAGGTTTGGCATCATGCCGCGCTGCACTGCCAAGGTGCGCGGCGTGCCCTGCATGGCCACAGCCCCTGAGCTGCGGCCATAGAGCTGCTGCTGGTGGGGGGCCGGGGCCAGCTGCTGAGTGGCTTTGGAGCGGATGGAGATGTGTCCTTTGACTGTCGCCATCTGGCCCTGCAGCCGCTGTGTGTGCGGCGGCGGCCCCAGTCCAATGTTGGTGGTGGGCATGTTGCACTGCAGCTGCAGGGAGCCCAGGTTCATGGAGCCGGAGCTCAGGTTAGGAGGTGGAGTCATGGTGGGCTGGCCCTGTGGGAGGGGAGTGTGGGGAGAAGGGGCCAGCCCCGGGTTGGAGAGAGAAACACTGGTGGCATAGGAGGTGACGGAAGCTGAGTGGGAGTAGGGCATGGCGTGGGGGTCCATGATGGTGTTGGTGAGCTGCTGGAGTTTAGCAAGGCTGAAGGTGGCGGAGGGTTGGGGGTAACCCCCTGTGCCAAAGTCCTGACCCATGCGCTCGTACAGGGTGCGGCCCCCTCCTCCACCTCCACTCTCTGGGATCTCCATGATCATGGGTGTGGAGGCGAAGCCGTTGCCCATGCTACACTGGGACAGGGCCTGCTGTTGTTGCTGCGGCGGTGGTGGTGCTGAAGGTGGAGGCTGGGGGTTGGGGGCTTGTTGCTGTTGCTGGGGGGGCTGCTGAGGAACCTTTTTTTGGGACTGTTGCTGCTGCTGCTGTTGTTGCTGCTGCTGCTGGTTGGTGCTGGGCGGCCTCTCGATTACGCCGCAGCTCTGTGGAGACTTGATGCCACAGCTGGGGGTGTTGGACGGTGGTGGAGGAGGTGGGGGCTGAGGCACAGCGCTGCCTACGTTACTGGTGCTTGGTCCACTGTTTGGCCCTGGTCCTGCCTGCTGGATGAGGCTGCAGCTGCCCATTGGGAGTTGGGACCCTCCGGTCCCCGTGGAAGAGGTGAGGCTGGGGGCCGGCACAAAGGAGCAGCTGTTGGACTGGGAGGAGGAGGATGGCGTGGCCGAGCTTGAAGAAGAGGAGGCTGATGAGGAAGAAGCTGTGGAAGCTCCGGGGACTACAGCGGCTGACATACCCCCTCCGTTCCCACCATTCCCCGTCCCGTTGCCCCCTCCGCCCATGGTGGAGTCGTAGCTGCTGGGGTTGTCATAGTTCTCTGTGGTGCTCTCGATGCTGCCAAGGTCACTGAAGCCGCTGTCCACCACCTGCTGTGAGTGGTCTGACACAGACGGCACGTCCATCATTGGCGATGTCTCCATGTTCTGTTGGGAGGGGGCTGACAGGGAACTAGGATGCTCCGGCGTGATCTGGGTGTAGCCCCCTCCAGCACCTCCGCTGCTGCCGCCTGCTCCGGTGGGACCAGGTGTCCCACCCCTCTGCCCCGCTGGTGTCGTGTCCATAATGCTCGAGGGCAGGGGACTGTTCACCGATCGCACGGATTGGCTTGGCAGGGGTGGCACTGGGGGGTTAGGGAGGGGGCTGCTGTGCTGGGATGCCCCACACTCCTCCACTAAAGCCAGTGCCTCCTCCTCCGCCTCCCCCGTGTGGCTGTAGCTCTGCAGCGTCCGGCAGGCGGCTAGTGTCTCCTCGCAGTCCTGGTAAGCCCCATGGTGCGGCTGGGGCTCCGTCTCTTCGTCCTGCGCTTCGCCCTGCGTCAGGGACTGGACGGCCTGCATCGTTTCCAGGTCCAGCTCATTGGAGTGGTGGTGGGGGTGGTGTGGGTGGTGGTGGCCTAGCTCCTCCTTAAAGTCAGAGTGCTGGTGGGGGTGGGTGGAGTGTGTGTGTTGGGGTTCCATCAACAGCGTGACGTCCTTGTCGTCTGGGTGCAGCGGCTGCAGCTCCATGGGCTCAGAGGGAACAGACATGGCCGTGACTGTCTCCACTGCTGCCGCCGCTGCAGCAGACTCCTCCTGTTCTCTCCTCCGCCTCTCCTCCTGCTGAGGGTCAGCAGAAGAGGGCCGACACTTTGTCTCCTGCACCTCCTCCTCAGCCTCCTCCTCCTCCTCTTCTTCCTCCTCCTGCTTGCTGACATAGTCCCGCGCCACGCTGTTCTCCATGTCTAAAAAAGCCTCTCCACCTTGGGGTTCTTCTTTGACGGGAGGGGAGCTTGCACGTGAAGCGGGCTCCTCCTCCTCGTCTTCATCGTCATCTTCATCTTCAGAGTCCTGACTTTTTCTCTTCTTGCTGCCGCCGTTGTTGCTGCTGTTGCTCTTGTTATCTAAGTGTCCGTCACCTTCATCGTCTGCATCGTGGTCTTCGCTCCGCCTGCTTCCTGAACCTGGTGTGACGGCTGCTCGCCTGCTGCTACCACCACCGCTTCCCATGCTGCCGCACTCCTCCTCCTCCCTCTCCTCATCATCGTCGTCTTCTTCCCTGTCGCCGGCATCTGTGTCCTGAGGCCGGGACTGTGGGGCCCGGGGCCCTGAGGTGGAAGAAGAGGAAGAAGGGGACAGCAGGGGACGAGATGGTGGACGGCTGGGTTTGTCTTCCTCCCACGTTCTTTCAGTCTCCTCCTCCTCGTCCTCCTCCTCCTCTGGCTCAGAGGTGGGAGGTGGTTTGGGGGCGGGCTGTGGGGGCTGACGGAGGGCGCGATTCTTGGGCGGTCTCCCTCGCCTCTTAGGGACTTTCTGCTCCACAGGCTTGGGGAGAAAGTCGTCCTCTTCGTCAGAGTCCTTCTGTTTGGTGTCTCTGTCCGTGCTGGTTCTGGAGACTCGTTTGCGGTCGTCTGTTTGCAGCAGCTCAGGATCTTTGTCCAGATGCTGCTCCATCAGTCTTTGTCTTTCCTGCTCCTGCCTCTCCGCCTCCTCCTGGGCCCGCTGCAGATACCAGCTCCGGGGCTTACGGCCAGGTTTCATCTTGATTTTGGGGGGTGGAGGATCCCCACTTTGGGCCTGGCTGTCCGCAGTTGTGCCACTAGGTGGTTTTCCAGGTCCTCGTTTCTTCCAGTGCAGTGGCTTGCGGCTCTTTCCCTTGGGCCAGCCTTTCTTCTTCTTGACTGGAACCTCAGGGTTGGAGGGTACGGTCTCTGATGGTTCTGCTGGCAGAGCGGCCACAGGCTTCAGCACAGGTGTAGGTGTTAACTCTAAGAGGAGGCAAGAAGAAAAGCCAGCGTTAGATAAAGCTGCACACGTGCCTGTGTATACACAAACCAATAATCACTAAGTCCTGACAAAAGACCTTTTTCACAGCAGCCACTCTGATATGAAATAGTAGAGTAAACACAACTGTTATCAAACAGATTCAGGCTGCTGCTATTGTGCATGTTGTCACACTGGAATGGTTTTGTTATATGGAGTTATTTTACAGAAAGCATAAACTGAATTTGAATTTCTTAGAATTTAATTTGAAATGTTTTTGTGCAAAATGTGAAGTTGAATTTCACAAATAAAAATTGAATCTAATGTTTTTGAACTGAATTTAACTCCTATTGCTTTCAACCTGTCAGTATTTTTCAAATTTAGTCAAAATTCAGTTTCAATTCAGAAGCACTCATCTGGGGACTCTAGACTAGAATGGAAGTTCTGATTCAATCCAATTCTTTTCGAAAGTCATGATGTTTCACAATCTGCGACGTGTGGCAGCATGTACCTTTAATGTTGGTTTGTAGTCCACCAGTAAAACTGAAGGAGGACTTCTTTAGACTACAAGGCTTTCTGGACAGGGCCCGAGACAAATTTTTTTTCGTCAGCGTCCCACAGCTGTCCTGAATTCTACTTTTAGTTTTCCAAGACATAACCATTGCACCAAATTCAAGGTTTTTGTCCATTCAACATAATAAATATAGTTTAATAACTTTGTTTCAGTAACTTGTTTCACTTCATTCACTCGCTCTGTTTCGCCATAGAAGTTCTGCTAGTTGTTCCCTGCACTTAAATATGAATAAAAATTGAGTGTTTGACACAATCAGTTTTCATTATTTTTTTCAGTCACTGGTTGAGTTATGGTTTCCTGCTTATTTGTTTATACTGTTCAATCAACAAATACATTACTGCAAACTGAAGTGCAAATATAAACCTGTTTTTGGTATACAGCGATGGTGTCAGTGTGCAAGTGCACATGTGATGTAGCACAGAGCTTGTGCTGGTGTCAGATATATATTCTATGATGACACACAAACTGGATCGTGGAGCTATCTTTATTGTCCCTGGGTCAACGGGACATCCTTAATTTGGAGTGTTGTTTTGGGGTACATAGGCCATGAAGGTATCTGCGTAGTAATAGTAGTGGACTGGAATGTTTACCCTGTTATTTCATTTCAATATGACTGCCGTGAAAAAGGTCTGTTTTGGCTTCAGAAGCCTGTCTGCTCACCTTCTTCCTCTGAATCAGTGAGGTTGGAGGGCCGGCCTCTTTTGGGTGCTGGGTCAGACAACCTCAAGGCAGAGCGGGCTGGGGGGTAGCGGTGCAGTGGGTGGCCCAGGGGCGTCTCCTCCTCCAGCCTGGGCATCGGCCTCTCTGAGTCCGAGTCTACAAAGGGCTCGTCCAACACCTCTGTGGTCTCAGAAATAGTCTCTGTCACCACGCTGCTGTGAGGGTGGCTGCGCTGGCGAAAACGGCGTTTCCTCAGTGGCTTCTGGGTAGAAACAGAACAGGGAATTAGGTGTGCCTTTGAAATTATGTTTAAAAAGGCAACTACAGACTAAACTACAGAGTAACTTCAGTTCTTTCTTCTTCTTCTTCTATTTTGACATTTGAGCTCCTTAAAATTGTTTGTGAAGCACAATGAATCAGTCTCAGTTCTGAGAGTTTTGACATGAATGAAGTTCCAGTAAATGTGCACACTGGTAGTGTCTTACCTTGCATTTGAGCCCCATGGCAGGCTTGGTGAGGATGGGTGGGGAGCATGCCCTCCTCTCTTCATCCTCTTCATCATCGTCATCCTCCTCCTCATCACTGCTTTCACTGAAGCAGCTCTTCCTGATGGGAGGAGACTCATTCAACCTGGAAACTGCAGGCAGCTGTGCCAGCCCCTCTCCAGGTCCTTCTGTCATTCTAGGTTTGGGGCCTCTCTTTTTCCTGGGGGGCCGGCCTCTTCGTGTGGGGGTTATGGAAGGGTGCCTGGCCATGTCCAGTGAGTGAAAGGCTGTGGACTCTGCTTGTCTGTCCAGGGAGAAAAGGGAAGGGGGGCTGCTGGCAGAGCCTGGGGGTTTTCCTGCTTCTGGTCTCTCCTCCTCTTCGTCATCTTCGTCCTCAGCTGGGCGGTTCTTAGGCGGCCGTCCCACCCGTGGGCTATCTTTCACCTTTCCCCAAGGCCAGTTTTTGGGCGGGCGCCCCCGTGGTCGGCGCTCCCCATTAGTTGGAGGAGGCGGTCGTGTTGGCTCTGGGGGTGGGGGTGGACAGCGAGTCGGAGGGGAAGTTGGAGAGCTTTGGCTAATGGGAAACCCCAGGAAGTTCTTTCTTTCCTCTTCTTCCTCCTCTTCTTCCTCTTCCTCCTCCTCCTCTTCCTCCTCCTCCTTCTTCTTCCCTTGGCACGCGTGCCAGGGCAAGGGTGGGACCTTGTGACTTGGTTTGACCTGTACAGATAAAGTAAAACAAAATCAATAATTAATAAGAATCCACAGCAACTTTAACATCAATCTGTTATCTCACTTTGACTAAATATAAATTCATAGTATTTACCTCCTTTCGGTTCTCTTCCTCTGGTTCCTCATCCTCCTCATCATCGTCATCATCTCCATCGGCATCAGAGACCACAGTGTTGGTTACAATGACGGGAGTCCAGCGGAGACACTCAGGATCGACCTCTAGCTGCCGTGGCCGGGCCTTGAGACGAGTCATGTGACTAACCACCAGCTTCTCCCTTCGCACCAGGACCAGCCTGACAAAACCACAGCACACACAAAAAAGAAGAAAACGGAACAATTATAACTCTGTATGCTTGTTTTCTATTGCAGATACAGAGAATTTAGATTAATATGGTTGTTTATGTCAGTATATCTGTGTGCATCCACCCGTATGGGACAAAGTTAGCCTGCAAAGCGTATGTGTGTATACGTGTATAGTTACTAGTAGGCACAGGTGATAAAGTAATAGCAATATGTATTATCAATAGACATTTTATCAAGAACAGTAAGAAAACTAAAATGTTCAATACTTTCACTTAAATGCATTAAATGCAAACCACTGTGAAAGCATATAATATACCTTGGCTAATAAGCAGCATCTTATCTCTTGAACATGGAACATGCTACAAGTGACACTAAACTGACAATCATTCTATAATAATTTATCCTCATTATTATTCTGGTGTAGGGAATCTGTGCAACACTTCAGTGCAGGGTATTGTGTAATACATAGCAAATGTGTATGGCTATGTCGCCTGTGTTCTCTTGAATGTCCAAGACAAATTTCTCGTAAGGGAGACTAAAGCTAATCTAATCTAATGTTATTTACTTTTATTTTATTGATCTGTGTTTTTTACATTATTGTGTGAACTTCTGTGTCTTAATAAATTCAGGAGTAAAAGCAAGGTGCTTAATTTCAAACTTTTTGCTTCTGGCCTTTAATTAAAAAAAAGGTAATTAAAAATAATCAATTACAAATATTGTCTAAAATAAAACATTTTATTGTGATGAATTTTTCAGTTATATCAACCAGGCCTTGTTACTTGTGTGGATGTAGATAACTACGTAGATGCACATTAACAGGATTTTTGGTATGTCTGTGTACTTGCATTAGGAGGTTTATGAATGTATGTGTTGTGAACCAAAGCAGCAACCACAATGTAAACACTGGGTGAAATTTTGCAACTTTTGTTTTGATGCTGGCATTGATTTTGTCTTTGTTCACATCACTATGACTCAAAAACCCTATTTCTCAGACAGTGACAGTACATTAACCTCTGGTAAAAACTGAAATAGTACTAACCAATCATACTTCCTACAAAGTCAATCCAGCAGCAGGACAACTACACTGATGGTCAGTGGAAATTTAATATATCAAACTGCATCCTCACGATATTATAGGGATTCTGTAAGAAATGATCCTACTAAAGTCTACTTTAGAGGCTGGCTTTGTTTACACACAAGGTGTAACCTGGCTACTGGCCATATTCTGTTTCGTTTGGGTTAAGCGTCACAAGAGCTTTTAATACTCCGTGACTGAGCACCGTCTGGCAACCAGATCCTTCTTTTTGTCTCTCACTGCACTATTAGTTAGTGCATTAGCATGTTAATGCAGGGGAAATAATGATGGAAATAATAAAACAAGTGCTGCTCACTGAGAATTTTGTTTACCTCACAATGTACTTTTAACACTATCCAATGTGGAGGAGCCAGGGAACTATGTGGGACTGCAGTATGAACCACTTGAGTGCATCATTGACCCATTTAAAGGGAGAGTTTAGATAATTTGAAGTGGGGTTGTATGAAGTACTTACTGATAGTCAGTGTATTACCAACAGTAGATGGCTGTCGATTTGACCCCAGTTTGGGGAAGCAGCAAGAGCACTGGAGTAGGAAGCTGAGCAACTGAATTGAGTTTTCTGTGGCGGTATTTTGTTTTCCTAAACCATATGTTTTGCTTTTAGATGTGTGTTGTTGAGCGTTGAGCAAGACTTGAGTCATGTGTGTGGTTGACTCACAACCTGACAAAAAGATCACCCCAAAGATCACCCCAAATCCAACCAAACTCTATTACAGAAATTTTACCTCACAGCACACAGGGGCTGCTGGTCTATCAGTGCCTTGATCTGTTTGTTTGTTTGTTTGTGTTATTGTGTGACTTTGAGGCAGCAGTAGACCAGGTACGGTAAAATGACAATTTTTGCAAAAAGAGCCTGGTTGAACAAGAGAGCGAAATTTGTCTGAAATTTTATAACAATGGTTTCTTGTTGGAAAGGCTGTCTGACAGCAAGGTAAAGTGGTAAAAAATAGCGTACACTTAAAATTATGCTGATTTTTTTAGGTGGGCCTTTTTTAAGAGAATAAAATCTGTCTTGCTGCTGCCCCTGTCTACAACAATTCATTGCTTAGCTTTTATTTTAATGTCCCTCTTTGTTTCTCCAAACTGAAGGTGCCCAACAGCATGTACTAAAAGTACCTAATACAACCTCAGTTCAAATAATCCAAACTATCCCTTTAATGCGACCCAAAATAATGTGGTGGTTTCCTAAGTGGATGCCAGCTGTGTCTCTGACCTGTCTCCTCGCTGCTCCAGCATGTTGAGGCTGTGCAGGGTGGTGGTGATGTCCTGCGGGCAGATTCCAGTCAGTTTGCTGAGTTGTCGTATGGTGATCTGCCGGTCGCGGACCTCGTGGAGACACTCCAGCACCACACTGCGCCAGTAGGCCATGTAAGACAGCCGACCCAGGTCAGACAGAGGCTTCTCGGGAGAGCCTGGCTGGCCCTCGCGCTTGGACAATAAGTAGCCTACAGGGAGTGAAGGAGGAACAAACCAAGGATCATGAGCCATAAAACATATTTTCTTTTTTCAAATTCATTCACTTTGTCCATCAATATCAACATGTATATTTTCTAGTTATTGATGGTGTAACTGTGTCTGTATTGTGTAAGCCCTTACTGAAGTCAATGAGAAAGCGTCCATAGCCCTTGCGCTGGTACTGCGGAAGAATCATGATGCATGATACGTTGTATTTCTGTTGACAGTGCTTCTCCTGGAAAAGAGGGAAAACACACAGATACGTTCCAGCATTAGAAAACAAATCATGGAAACTACATCACAGAGTGGGCCTGTGTGAGCGTACAGCAGGGCGTTGATGATGCTGCGTCTCTTCACTAACTGCTGTGTTTTGGCAGCGAGGTGGCATGTTAATGGGAGCACCTGCGACTGCAAACTCACAGCACCCAGTGTTTATCTGGGACACAACACGAGCATTTGTATGTTTGTAGGAATGCACCAGTGTGGGGTGATGCCAATGCATTTCAATTTCACTACATTTGAATAATTTTTCCTCTCCATATTGGCTCTTGTAGTTGTTATAGTGAGTTTGAGCAGGGTGACTACAGTTTAAAGAGTATTCCTTAAAAGTAAAGGAGGCATAGTGGTGGTGTGGAGACTGACAATACAAAATTTAAGGGGGAGCCCGATCAGGATTTTTGAGCCTGATCGCCAGACACAGCATTGGCCGATACGAATCACAAAGTCTGTGTGTATGAAAGGTGCTATATAAACAAAACTGATTAAAGCTAAAGTCGAGATGTGGGCCTCTGCATTTCAGCAGAGGAATTACAAGAAATATAACAAAACTTTCATGTTTTTAACCAACCTTCATGGCCATTTGAATTAAGATTATAGAGTCTGCAAGGTGTACCTGAATACACCATGAACACGCTGTCCCTGTGTGTGTATGAAATTCCTACACAGATAGCAGAGAGAAGCAGCATGTCTGTAAATGACACCAAATAATGGTTCCGGTGGAGGAGAGGAGGAGGGGTTCACATGCACTAACATGCACGCGCGGCTGGACCGGCTTACCAAAACAGAGGCTCGAGAACAGCACACACAGAGGGCGTGTCACGTGACTCTCTACTCCAGAGGTCAATACACCACTAGTTGTGTACATAGCAAAAGTAAAATTCCTGACAGCTGATGAGGCTGTATTTTGCATTTAGCCCCTTTGTGGTGGTGGAATTTGTTTGTTGGATTACTCCTTTTGTTGTTACAGTCTTCAGCATTGAAATAACTCCTCCACTGTAATATTGCCATTATCACAATATACAGCACAAGCCTGCTTGGTGGGTATTAACGTCACACCGTCCCGCTTCGTCATCTGTATCACATCATTTAGAGTGAATATTGGTGGATAATGAGCAGTGGACAATTAATTAGAGCACCATGACAAGATTCTACTCAAATCCAGCACAGGTGAGGCTGGGAGCATCAAGATTGTACCTTGGAGAAGTAGCCGACGAGGTGGCAACCTTTGCCATCGTTCTGGGTGAGGACGTAGAAAAGGAAAGGCTCCACATCATAGTAGAGGGTCTTGTGGTCCAGGAACAGCTTGGCCAGCAGACACAGGTTCTGACAGTAGATTGTGCTCACGTTCCCATCGACCTGTTGTGAGATTAGTGAAAAAAATCACAATCAGTACAACAAAATGACACAAAGTGTCCTAAATGAGCACTGCTCAGTGCCAGAAACAGTCCTGTTCAGGAGTACATCTTTAAGCTGCTGTTAGAGTGCTGTGAAACAAAGTGAAGGTGAATAGAGCAGAAGTTAGTGTCAGGCAATGATCTCAGCAGTGTCTCTGGAGATCGAGAGGGTGGAGGAGAGAAACAAAGAGCTGTAAAGAGAAAGAGAAGGAGGGAGGTTCAGGTTGGCAGCTGGCCAGTTATCTCTGCTCTCCTCTGAGCGAGGATGGACTGCAGAGCGGGGAAACAGGAGCTGCAGTGGCCATGGCCTGCAGAAACAATCCATTGAATTAATCTGCCGTTGCGCTGCGAGACCCGCAAGAACAGCTGAACTGTAAATCTGTAATTATGATTTCTTCTAATAATAACAGACTTTCCCTGATGACATAAACAAAGAACACTGTCAATTAATCACCATTAGGAATTTAACTGATCAACATTCTGTATATTCATTAGGCTGCCCCACGCATGTGATTAATCTCCCACAGTCATGAATAAAAATGAGTGGGTTGTGGAAAAACACGATGGATAGCATGGAATACATTTTTGACAATTGTGTATAGCGTGAGCTAAACCTGTGCAATAAAACAGTAGTAATATGTATTTGCAAAAGACATTTCATTGATAGCAATATGAAAACTGTTCAATAAAACAGTTTCGCTTAAATGCAACCCGCCAGGAAAGCACGTATCAAACATTCCCTGGTTCATAAACAGCATATCACTCCATCAATAATGGAACATTCTGCAAGTGACACGCTAACAGCCAGCCATTTCACAGGTGTGTTTGTTCAGTGGCTCCATGTGACAACAAAAGAAACATCATAGATGACAAAAGGAGTGCAGTGAGAAAATTGTTAATAAAAAAAGGACAGGTTAGCCAGCTAGTATGGCAGTTTTTTTGTTTCGTTTTAGCTGTTTTTATTATTTTAGTTTTATAGTTTTAAATCTACTAAGTCTATTCCTTGTGTGCTTTGATAAATAAAGTAGCTAAATTCAAACTAAGGCAGTTAAATAATATACATTACAAATAATGTATAAAGTAATATAATAATAAATAATAAAGTTAAAGTAAAGTGGTTAAATTCAACTTTTTTTATGGTCTTTATTAAAAATAGACAACAAAAAATAATCAGCAACATTTTTCAGTGATATCGTTTGAAGTGACTAACAGGACTAGAGTTTGACCACCAGGTGCAATTAGAGCTGCAACAATGATCAATCAGTTATCAGCTATTGAATTAATTGCCAATTATTTTGATAATCCCAAAGTCTGTTTTCAGTTCTTTAATAATCTTAGGCTTTGGAAAACAGTTTTCAATATATTCCATCATTTTTTGACATGCTATGGACCAAACAACTAATCAATTAATCAACTGACAGATTACTCAACAAGAGTCATCATTATTTGCAGCCCTTGGTGCATTTTTGAGGTGAGACGAAGAGACAACAATGGTGTCTTGAGTAAAGGATGTGGCTTTCGCTCACTGTGGTTTCGGTGTTCAACAGAGGCCTCATCTCATCTTTCTGTAACCGTGTCTTCTACCATCACTTACATAATTTCACCTTTCTTCTGGTGAAGTCAAGTCAAAATTGATTTATATGGCCAAATATCACAAATTTGTCTCTTACAGCCCGTGCAGCGTGAGACACCAGGTAAGGATTAACTCCCCCTCAAAAACCTTTTTAACTGATCTTTCAGTTCATAAACCATCACATTTATTCAGCCTGTTTTTCTTAACAGCTCCTCACCTCAAATACAGAAACATCATCCTTCCTGTAGATCTCATTCGCAGGGGGGTGGAACCAGTTGCACTTCTTCATGTGCTGGTAGAGGATGCTGCGACTCTTCATGTAGCGCAGGCAAAACTCACACAGGTAGAGCTTGGGTAGTCTGGACAGGGAAGAGGGAGGGGAGTACAATGAAAGAAGGAAAAGTATTATTGTAATATTGTGTGGTATTTTATTTTCATTACCAAGTGCAATATTACTTTTTTTTTTATTACTTTCAATATCACCACCAATATTACTTTGAGCAACAATTTCATTGACAATACAAATTTTTCTATTTTAGTTTACGTTTAACTTATCTTACTTCTATTGTTATGCTGTTGGACACTGTTTTCTTGCATTTCCTCTTTTTAAACTTCATATTTTATATTTCACTTTATATTCAATACTGTATTGTTTTCTTTTGTTAGTGTAATTATGGAGCAATCTTTGGCACAAGAGTTTAGGAATAGTAAATTCTATCTTATCTTATATGAATATGTAAACTTGGGCATTGGGACATTGTAATGGAAATGTATTAAAAACATTTTTTGACAGTTTACAGACCAAAAGATTCGATTTATTGAGAAAATAACTTGCAGATAAATCAATAATGACAACAATACAATCATATAAATATTTTTGCTCTGATGTTGTCAGTAAGCTCTTATTGTATGCTAATAATCTCATCTATAATTTTCCAAATACCTAAATACAACAGATTTGATAAGAATAATGAGGCAGATTTTATTCCACGGTTACATACACATACATACATGAAAAAAGAAAATACCCTTAGGAAATCTGAATCAAATTAGCTCCCTGGCACTGGCTGGTTACCTGCCAAAGTGGGTGGTAATGCAAACAACTTTGTAATTGAGCTCCATTACGCTGTTGGTAATTTCTGTGCCTACGAGCAGGACTGGGAGCTAAGTACATTACACTGTGGAATGTGTTAGCTTACCTGCTGTACTCCTGGGGGTAGGGAGACGAATACCATGTCTGGATTTCAAACTTGCCGAATTCGATGACTGACGGACAGCGCATCTGAGGGTCTGGCGGACCCGTCACCCCGACTTTCTGTTGGGTGAGCAACAAAGAGGAGGGAAGAAATGAAGGGAGAGATGTGGAAGGTCAATTCCAGGTACTGCAGAGACTAGCAGATCATGGGGCCAGCAGACAGATTGCACACCAGGGACTACTGGCCTCAGATCTTACACACTAGTGTGACAGCTAGGGAGACCTCAGAAACACACCAGTAATGAATGTAATTAGAGCTAAACAGTTAATTGATTATCGTCTTACTGTTTCGAAATTGTCAGAGAGACTGAGTTACCTGCTACATTATGGAGCTTTAAGTGGAGCTGTAAAAACACATCAGAATTTTACAAGACCAGTGTGCATCTCCCTGCCTGCCGTTTATGATGATCATGTACTCTAATCCACCGCTACTCAGCCCAGATAATCACATCGACCCCTTTCACACATCATTAACTCTTCGCACTCTGCCTGCATCGAACACTTAAACACTGGTGTGAATATTCTAGTCGGTATGTGGGATGGTGTTTTATATGACTCCTGTGTCTCTGGCCAGACAAACCACTCTCTGGTCAATCTACTGAAATGAACAGGGCCATTGATGTGGCTACTTTACGTTTCCTCTCTACTGTAACTACACTGGCTTGGCTAAACTGTCATTCGAGCTGCCCTGCTCAACGTTCACTCTATTAAATATAAAATGTTATTTGACAACACCACTAACTTTATATGCCTAACTGAGACATGGCAGAGATCTTGTGCACTCAAGGGTACAATTACACTGACCAGCCCTGCCTTCTCAAACATGGAGACACAAGAAGCAAATTTCCGATGACAACACTAATCTTTAATTACCTTGCAGTGAATCTGCTTCAGTTACCCTGTGTTATTTGCATCTACTGGTCATTAAAAACCAAACCTTTGATCCTAACTGAATCCTACACTCATCACTCTGCCCTGCATTTATGGTAATGGATGATTTTAATATACATGCTGAATCTGGCAGCTGTTCCACGTCAAATTAATTTCTTTCAGTGCTGAAATACAATGCTCTCTCACAGCTCATTGACTTTTCCTCCCACAAATGTGCCTGCATCCTACGGACCTCGTCTGAGCCGGTGACTTCATCTTTTACAACCTCACTGCTGTTGACTCTGCTCTTTCTGACCATCACAACTGAAGCACAGCTCCCCCAACGCCGCACAAAGTGGGTTTACATAATATCAACTCCGATGACTCCAGCCTGGCAGGTTTAGTCAGACACACACAGGTCTCTCCAAGATTCCCCTGCTGAGGATGTGTCACTCTGCAATCTTCAGCTCCTCCTCCCCGTGGTCCCGTCTATGTTCATTCACCACATTGTTTAAGGCATTTAATATTTTTGTGTGTGTACCTGTAGTGCCAGCTCCTGGATGTGTCTGAACAGTTCAATGTCTTTTTCCGTCAGGTTCTCGTGGCCAGGCAGTTTGTCATCCTCATCACGCCAGTCGCTGCCTTCCTGATTGTCTGGAGATCGAAACACAGCCGACATTAATGCAAATCTACTGAGCGGGTTGCTAGACGGGGTGCCAAGATGTCTGCTGATTGATTTTTACAATAGTGCTACTGCCACAGCAGGCAGACATTGAGGCATTTATACATAGTTAACAGTTCACTTAAAAGGAAACCTGGGAATCGAACAATATTTTCTTTCTAAAGTAAGAGGACTCTCACTAATTTACTACAAGAGATGGGGTCAAAGATCAACATGTAGGAAGGGGGTTCTGAGTTGTTTGCCACCTTTCTCTCCCATTAGTACACTCTACTTTTATGTAACACTGGCATGAGCTCAAATTTAGCCTTCAAACACACAAGATGTGAGGAGAAGTGGGAGAAGTTAGGCTTCAGGGCTTTACAGCAGAAATCGTTTTGCTTTTCTAACACGTGGTTAATGTTTTGGGGGTTTTTTAACCCAAAGCATGATCTTTCCTAAACCTAACACACTAGTTTTGTTGTCTAAACCTCACCAAACTGTGCCAGAAAACATATAGGATGCAATATGGATTTTTTTTCAACTGACACAATAACTGATAATTACCTGTCTCTCATGGCCAATACTGATAAGATAATAGATATTTACATATTTCTGTAGTTTAAAAAGAAGTCCATATAATCTGAAGCACACCTGAGGGTAAGAAGGGATGGATGATTTAATATCTCATAGCTCTGCCTGAACAAAATCTCACTGACATCACTATTACAACAAAAACAAAGAACAGTTCTGACTCTTAAAATGTGTATTTGTTCTAGTAAAGTACATAAAAAAAGCTGTGGTAGTCCAATATCAGCCCATAACTTATTGGCCCCGATATTTATCATGCGTCCCTAAAAACTGAAACTAATAAGTCAGCTAAGTCTAAAAATAATAAGTCGTATGCCTAACCCTTTAAGCTACTAGAATTTGCTGATGGTGTGGATGCCATCACTCATTATACTATGTCACCTGATTTTCTGTCTGGCAGAAAGTCTTGAAGGCTTACTCCCATGTACAAACTTTGTTTAGGCTTCCAAGTTAATCAGTGAAGGTACTAGAAACTAACCACATACTGTGCATATCTGAGCTGCATGCCAGTTTCCCAATACACATGTACATCATATGTGGCTTTATTTAAGTCATATCATCAAAGATGCACATGGATTAAAAGGTAAACCTGCAAATGTGGGCAACGTGTCTTTTTACACACGTCTATGCTGGTTTTGAATAATCACTCATTATTTGAAAAAAAAAAAAAAAAAAAAAAAAAAAGGG
>JAJHUR010138948.1:7851-103031 GCA_027495735.1 Lutjanus campechanus
TTGATATGAATCCAAATTCATGAGAAGTTTAATTTTATTTGACAGGCAGAGTCTAGGAGTGTCTTGGTGATTGTTATGCCAGATGGTGGTGAGAAAATTCCATTTGAAGGTTTTATTAATTTTCGTTAAAATGGAGAGGTTCGTCCGACGCCGTCTTTGCTCTCTGGCTGACGAGGCTGACTGACATCTCGCTGCTCCCTCCATTTGTCATTGTTTGAAAAGGTCTTAATTGTATTACATGCAAATGAAGAGATTTGATTTTTGCCCATTATCTATTCATAAGAGAAAATGAACAGAACATTAGTGGGTCACCAAATGAGGGAGGGAGGAGCGGGGGGAGGGAAAGGGGAGGAGGGGCGAGAGACAGACAGCGATGATCAGTGAGACAGAGAGGGAGATGATACAGAGCAAAAGAGAACTGGCAGCTTTACATCACGGCGCTGTATGTCTTCAAACTTTTTAGATTTGTACAAAAACAATCCTTCCAGCCCCATGTCTGAAGTGTGTGTGCCTCTGTGTGTGTGTATGTAAGAGGTCAAGGCTGATAATTAACCCATGATGACTGAAACACAGCAATTACAGTCATACTCATGTGACAAATCAAAGTGACAAGCTTGAATACACTCAGGCTTCTTCCCCGGTCAGCTTTAGACCATGATCCTCTGTCATATATATTCTAATCAGATACACATACACTTTGTTTAGGTCTCATGTAGGGCTGCACAATTTTCTTTAAAAAAAAGAGTCATATTGTGATTATTTTGACTGAAATTGCGATTGTGATATGATTAGTGGCAATGATCAGTTTTGCATTACCATTTTCATGTTCACTGAAAAAATACCTTTGTGATTGTGATAATATGATATATTTATTGAGGTCTGTACCAAACAAACATGTTTTCTTTCATCTGGAGAACAAGATATTTAGGCCAGGTCATCTATGCAGCACTTACAGCTCCTCATTATAATATTGTGTTTTCATACATTTTTCCTTTTTCAAAAAAATCGCGATTTGGATATTGCACTTGATCATATTATGATTTTATTGCAATTGTGACGACCCGAGTCCCCTGGCATAAGTGTCACTATACAAATTTTAAGGATCTGTTAAAATACTACAAAAACAAATCAGAACCATATTTTCTGTTTTCATTGGAACTACAATCTACCAAATAAACGGTCATTATGAAAATTGTTGACAGTCTGTGGATTAATCTCGTAAATTGGAACAATTACTCTGGAGAGAGATGGTTCTGTTGCATTTTTGATGATTTTTTGTTTGTTTTTTGTGCACAAGAGAGAAAGGAAATTCAACTCACCTCCGTTACGTCAGGGAGGAGGCAAACTTCTCACAGGCAGATGTTTTAAAACCTGCAAATAAAACTGATCTGTCAAATCTAATTGCATGGTTAAATAAAGCAGAAATAATCAATTCTGTGTTAGCTAGGGTCTGTATAACGTAAATTTCAACATCAAAGGATGTATGCATGGCCTCTGTGCAGACATCCACATGCAGCCGGTATACTCGAGGCATCTGCGGATACATGAGGGTCCACTGGACTCTGCATGTTGGAAGTTTCATCACCACAGGGAGAACACAAAGGCTCTGTGCGGAGAGTTGTGTACAAGCCATTTTTGTTGTGACCATGCAGGCTGTAAGTGGGCTTGTCCACATGGCCACTACAGACGCCTACCTACTGCGCATGTCCACGTAGCAGACTCCAGAGAGTATACAGAGTTAATGGGCGTCTGTAGTGTCCATATCTATTTAGGAGTACATACTTCTTTTCTGTTGGTAAACATTATGATGTTTTTTTGTGGGTGGAGCTTAGACATGTTAGCTAATACTAGCTAGCATGTTTTGTTGACTTATTTTTTAACACCGCCTGAAGAAAATGCAAGGTCTTCTGAATATGTACGCTCATTCGCTCTCCAGAATCGCGAGTGTTACTTGACAAAGTTCACGTTAACCAGTGGGAGCAGACTGGCCAACCCGAACGTGCTCACTCAGTGGATGCACAAGCTACATTTGAATATATCGATGACTGGCCAAGTATTTTGCTAATTTAATGGTCTGCAAGAGTGATAGGAGTTACTCGCACTGCTGCAGCTCAGGATGCTACTGTTGGAGTAAGGTGTGCTGATCCAGGAGGGCAAGTGAGAGGAAAACAGCCTGTTGGACTGAACCAGAGTTGGTGCTTGTTATAACAGTGAAATGACTGGATAAGATGGTTTTGTTGAGTTTCAGTGTATTTTACTGAGTTAACAAGACAATTAAAGCTTTTCTTAAAAGAGTGAAACTTGAATTCAGAGGGTGATCAATTGTACTTTTCTGTTTTTCTTTTATTTTCTGGCAGCTAATATGTGATCAAATTTAAATTCTGAGCCATTACTACATTGATTCTGGTACAGCAAAACAGCAAGATGACATTTCAGCTTGGTAATGTTGCCTACTATTCTGTTTATACCTCCACTTTTTCTTTGGTTTGACTCCAGCTAACACTCATGACGTAATCATGATGTTGGCCCAAAAAGGTAGCATGTAAACATGGCGTTGATGTATCGTTAGACTTCGTATATCTCGCGAGATGGATTGCGAGACTTCGTATATCTCTTAATGGATGCACGTGTGAAAATATCGCAAGATATATGAAGTCTCATGATACATCGACGCCATGTTTACATAGTACAGTTGACATTTCGGCTAAAAACATGGTGTAAATGGTGTCTTTTGTGGCTAAATTTTAATGCTGCAGCTCACGGACACTTGGATTACACCACACGAGCAGGATGGAGACATTTTGTGTTTGTTTTGTGTTCTTCTTCTTTTTTTTTCTTTTTCTTTTTTTACATTTTATCCATGGTCACCATTCACTGCTATTATACCAGATTTAGCTGCAACCCTGTTTTCTGCTGAAACTCCAGGATTGTTTTGTGAACTGAAGATCTTCACCCATCCTCACATCGGCATAGTGGTGAGTACATATTATTATCATCTGATTATCATCTATCTATCTACTATCTAACTATCATCTAACTATCATCTATCTAACTATCATCATTTCAAATAATGAAATGAAATTTTTAGAAAAAACTGCTGTGAAATGAGGCATTTTAGGTCACAACTATGCCCAGAACAGCCTGTGAAATCCCAGAGGGACTGATTAATATCCCAAATTTAAAAATGGTGTACAAGGATAGTAAATTACATCATATCAGATTGATGCAGAGACTCATCCAACATTCTAGGCTGTATCAGAGGCATTTATAATACTGTTATCAGTATCAGAGCAACCCTATAAAAATTGATTATGCCTATATTGCTGCTGTTAACATTTTGAAGTCATATTTTTGTAAAGAAAAATGAATTAAGGATGAATCCTGTATATCCTCAGCTGTAGATTTGTGCTGCCCTGCGTGCAGAGGTCTGGGTGCAGATCTTGTGAGGCAGAGGCCACAGTAGGTAAAGCAGGACACAGTGAAAGCCTGATGAAGAGGGACAGTGAAGTGTGTTGGTCAAGAATGAGACTCTCTCTTCTACAAGACCCCTCCAAACAGCGAGGGAGGGAGCCCGTTATTGAATACTGTTGTTGGCCCATTGTTAAATTACAGCTTAATTCCTTTTCCATCATCATAACCATTTGTTTTCCTTACAGGGTGGTGATGCTGCAGGGGGATGAGATCAGGCACTACAGCGGAGGAAGAGAGTAGGAGTACTTTTTTCTTTGCTCTGGTCTTTAGTGCTGCGAGTGTTTTGGTGGCCATCGCATCATGACTTTACCTCTTAGCTGATTCCTGCCATTGGTCATATTTGACACCTCGTCTACACCAGACTGAGGCAGCTGCACTCAGGAACCACTAACCCTTTTCTCCAATTTCTTCCAGAATCTCTGCCTTACCTCCTTTTCTGGTCTTTCTTATGGTCTTTATAAATTCTCTTTATCTTTTCTCTCATCTTCACCCTGTAATGAGTTTTCGAAAATGTCACTGCCCTACCTCATTTCTTGGCACCATACTAGTCTCATTACATTTTCCACGTGCTTTACGACCATGCTAGCGACATGGCGGTGTGAATGTTGGTTTGTCACTGGGTCAGCTGGTCGTCCACTTTAAAAAACCTCATAAAAATAACCTTGTTGATTCCCTGGCTTTTTATGTAGCGCCACCAACAGGTCAACTTTTAAAAAAATTTTTTTAACTTATTTTGTGAAATGTATCTCAACATTCATTGTTCAGATTGGTACATAATGTTTGTGGTTACCAAACAATGTCCTAATAAGATAAGATAAGAAAAGATATGTATACAGTATATATACACACAAAAAAAACACAGCATAAAGCTGCGTTTCAGAGGGCAAAGGTTCCCAGAAGCTGAAGTTTTCATGGATTCTGCCATTGCTGTGACGACAGAAAATTACTTCTTCATTAAGTCAGGGTAGATGGATTTGTCCCGAGTTCACTAGTAGGACCTCCAGCTCTGAGTGCCATTACAGTACATTGTATTTTCTCTTGTAGGGAGTCAGAAATGTACAAGTTCTGAGTCTGGAATGCAGCATTAGTGCTAATTAGTAAATGTTAGCATGCTAGCACGCTAAACTATGATGGTGAACAAGGTAAACATTATGCCTGCTAAAAATCAGCATTTTAGCCATCTCACTGTAAGCATGTTAGCATACTGACATTAGCATTTAGCTCAAAGCACCACTTTGCTTCAGTACAACCTCACAGAGCTGCTAGCATGTCTGCAGCCTTGTTGCTTTTGTACTTGAACCACATTCCTTCACACCCTTTGAATTAATTACACACTGACTCAAAACACTTCTCTACAGTCTACATATGTGACCTATTCATTCAGATATGTGACACATAGTTAAACAAACAGAGCATCACCCATCCCCAAATCTAAAACCCATTCACTCCACCTCCACCAATCCCTCTCCCTAACCCTCCTCCTTTCTCCAGCTGCCCTTGAGCTTTTCTATTACCGCATGGAAAGCACCTCGCAGCCCCTGACAAGCGCGGCGGATCGACACTAAATCAGAAATCAGTGCCAGCCGCAGATCTGAGCCACCATGAAGGTCACAGGCCCTACACTGCGTGTCGTCTCAATCGGGGGAGCAGGAGTAGACACAGCTAGGGTGATGTGTGACTGTGTGTGTGTTTGGTGTGTGTGTGTGTGTGTGTGTGTGTGTGTATCTGTGTGTGTGCTAACAGGGGAGACACAGAGAGCAGGAGAATGTAGAGTGGAGGAGGAAGATATGGAAGGAGAGCAGGTCAACATGAACGCATCAGTCATGAGAAGGAGGTGAGAAATAAGGGGAGGTAAGAACAATGGTAGGGTAGAGAGATGTGAAATTTTACACAAGAATCAAACAAATTAATTTATTTTATTTTTTAAAATATTTTTATATTAATAATTTAGCTAAATGCAAGAGGAAACACTCAGATAACGACCTGGTTTCCCTGTTTAATGGAGGTTTGAACCTTCCTCTGATCTCATGGGATTGTTACACACTGCCATCTAGCTGTTAAAAGAAGAATGATACCCATTTAAACAGGATACACATGCTCAGCAGCTGACTCTGTGTTGTAACATTAAATTTCCCCTCCACTCAAAAAATGTGTTTTTCTTCTTATTACTCTATTTGGATGTTTGAGCTTCATTGTGCAGAATGTGTGTTGTTTCCACATTTATCTGCTGAAGGGGGAAGTTTCTCTGTACACACCTTAAATTTCTGTATGTACAAGCACATTTTTTTGACATAACAGCTGGTTTGGAAGGAAATTGGGGTCAAAAATTCAACTTACATAAGTGAGATGTGGAAATTTCCAGTACATGCAGACAAAGAATTGATTCTTAATTATGCCCTGATAACTTGGACTACAAGTTGGTTTGGCCTATATTTAGATAAATCAGCTTCACGGAGTTCTGAGTTCGAGCTGCTTATGAACGCACCAGAAAGACAGACACTGCACTGAGTTCAATAGGTTTTGTTTGATGCACAACGACCAAAAACTTCTAACTATTAAAACCAAATGTCATTTCAGTACATTAGGTTGGAACTTTATTTCCTTTCAAAATTATTACTTTTTTAAAAACTTAATTTATCTTTCTTCTGTTATTCTATTAGGCACTGTTTCTTTGCATTTACTCCTTATACACTTTATATTTAATATTTCACTTCATATTTAATACTCTATTGTTATTATTCTTTTGTTACTGTAATTTTTGGAGCGATCTTATCTTATCTTATCTTATCTTATCTGAAACAAAAGAGTCCTAGGATTGTGGACTGTTGGTCAAAAGACAAAAGAAGCGATCATCCAAAGTGCTTTGTAGAAAAACATATCATTATTTGAACTTGAGCAACAATTGCAACTGAGTTTCCCTAAATATACGGACGACCTGGTGGAAAACTGGTCTACTTTTATGAGAATTGCTCTGATTGGGTTACTTTTTGCCAGTCAAAACTGACAGCACTGGTTGGATATTCATAGCTTAAATGAGTGAGGAAGAGTAGATGTAATTTTGCTAATTTTTGATGACGCAATTGGCCTTTTTTGTGTGGAAAAACTCTAAATTATATTCAAAGAAGTGTATTTTTCTGTTTTAAAAGACGTCTGAAGGTGATCTTTATGGGAAACACGTTAAATAATAAAACATCAGACAAATAAATGTCAAGCGCTCCAAAAACTGTGCATTAAACCAATTAAAATAAAAAATATTTGGTACAGCAGTCATTAGACTAGTATTTATCGGTCTGAATGAACCTTGTCCATCCAAAGCTTCCGTAGTTTGAGTCACATGAATGGTTTGTTGTGGTCGCGGCTGAAATTTACCTCTCATAACATGTAGCTAGCTCATATTCTACTGCATTAACGGTATATTTTGTCAGCTTTGGTGAAATAATCTGGTAAACTAAAGGAAGCTTTTACGTTACGCCTCGAAATCTTCTCACAGAGCGATAAACAGGACGACATTTCATCAGGAGGAGGAAGAAGCCTCTCGGTGTCTCTGTTGACGCTAATGACTGGTAAATTAAAACGCACGCACCTGTAACGTTAGCTTGTTTATTATGCTAACGTAACGTTCCACGTTAAGCTATGGTTTTCTGGCTCAGATAACGCTAAATATGTACACTGCTTTCATTCTGTTCCTTCAGTTAATCGATAATAAACGGAGTCATGCTTCGGTGGATTCTTGGTGGTCGAGAGGCTCAGGGTTCAGTGGAGGTAAGATGTGTTTTAACCTAAATGTTACCTAAACGGTACCTACCTCAGTAAAGCTAATATATTTTAGCTCAACGGTCAAGCTAGCTGTACTCTATTAGCTATTAATTTGAGCAATGTGTCTTGTAACGTTATATTAAAACTGTATTATGACATGATTTATTCCTGTTCGGTTTATGGTCATTTGTTTGGACAAATGCACACGCCTCATATTTCAGTACGTTTACTGTATCTGTAAAAAGATCTGTATGAAGTACAATCCTGAGGTATTTAATTTACTTTTTATTCCATTATAATTATGTTAGATTATGTGAACTGAATTGTCTTTGCTGATTGATCTTTAAAAAATCTATAATGAGAATATAATCCAGTGTACTGTAATGTTACACAGTAAATTGAACAGTAAACCATATTAAACAGTATATAAAATTAGCTCTGCCAAAGCCAGCTACATTATTGAAACTCTGCTTACATGTTGCATCATCAGTACTTTTACTTTGATTCTTAAAGGGACAGTTAAACCTTAAATCAAAAACACTTATTTGTCATTTGGCCTATAGTGATATTACCCATCTAGTTGGTTTTGGTGTGAGTTGCCAAGTTTGGAGACATCGGCCATAGAGAGAAAAGAGTTTCCCTTCCCTTAAATATAGTGAACTACTACCACTAATAATAATGATAATAAATTGATTTATAAAGAACCTTTCATACAAACCATGCAGCTCAAAGTGCTTTACATTTTATATAAAAAGGGAATAAAAACTGGAAGCATAATTATTATTATTTTTAAATCAGGCAATAAAATTAAGATACAACAAAATGGCACTCTAGGTGTGGTGCTTAAAACACCAAAAAATAAGGCATTTGAAAAACTCAACAGCCATGTCTCTGTCTTTGTAGACAGTAGTTGCTACATGAAACTGCTCACAACAAGGTCTGTGGATTATCTTGAGTAACTGGGTCATGATTTCTGCAGAGACAAATGTCATCTTAAAGCCTTTAACAGCCAATACTGATGATGTGCTGATGTTATTGTTCATCCCTGTAAAATATATTTTTCTGATAAGCATTCGTTCTGTATATGATACAAATATTCATCAGATATTTGGGCTGTTATACAAATATACTTAATGTACCAGACTTGTTGATCATCCCTATCTACCTTTCTACAAAACATCACATGGCCTGTATTCCCTCAGATAATGTGAAATGTAGAAGTATTATCAAGTGCTCACCATCGTCTGAAAAATCTCAAAAGAATTTGTTATCGCATGTAATTCATAATGTCCAATCAGTTCTTGATAATGCCTGCTTCCTGCCTGTCTTTACTTTTATATGCAGGGATTTCCCTGCATGGGGAAATGTCTCTTTTGTGAAAAACTTCTAACAGGTCTTCTGAAACATGACAAGGGGCCCCTTTTTGGTATGAAGCCAAAAATACAAAAAGTTTGGGAACGACTGCTTTAATCTTTAAAGGTAGAATCAGTAGAATTTGCCCGAGCTGCTTATGAACGCACCAGAAAGATAGATAATTGTTGAGCATATTTCCCAGGATTGTAAGTGTCCTGAGCACAGCATAATAATGAGAAAATAAGGAAGTACAGAGTCTCTGCTGATACAGACACTACCACACACCTCTAGTGGGTGATAAGTGATGATTGAAAGGTATTATTTAACATGTCATGCCTTTAACAATACATAGTATTTAATATGTACTGTAAAAGATATAGTTTTAAGATTAAAATCTGAATGTTGTATTCAGCTATCTTAAGTGTAGTGCAGTAAAAAGTACAATATTTCCCTTAGTAATATATTGTAGTAGAAGTATAAGGAGGCATAAAATATAAAATATAAACAATACTTGAGTAAATGTACTGAGTTCTTTTCACTGCTGTCTGTCCCTGCTCTACACTCGCAGCCTGAGTCCACGGTCCACCTTTGCACCGCAGCCTGTTTGTCTCACTACTTTCTCTCTTGTGTCTGCAGAAAAGCCCCGTGTTGTGCATTGGAGAGGAACAGCCCAAAAACTGGTTCACTGAGCTGCAGGTGCTGAAAGGACATTTTGACATTGTTCGATTTCTGGTGCAGATTGATGACTTCAGGTAAGCAGACCACAACCCCCTCCTCCTCCTCCCCCCTTTTCTCTCTCTTTCTAACCTCTCTCCTCTCTACCCTTGGCTGGCCTCTATCCCTCTGTGATTGACAGGAGATCCTCACCTACAGAAAACTTACAGAGCATGACAAGAGCCCAATCATCACCACTATGTGATTGTGTGTGCACAGTACAGTACAGCCAAAGCCTTTTAATGCCGTCCATACACACATGCACGCACACATATAAAGGTTCTGCACCTGCTCTCCTCTCTGCGCTGCTTTGTGGAAGCATGCTGCACCCTGGCATGGTAGAGTGGGCCTGCATAAGTGGTCAGATTGGGATTTATAACAGAACTAAGTATGTGTGTGTGTGTGTGTGTGTGTGTGTGTGTGTCTGTTGGAAGGTGGGGGTTGCTTCACGCCTGGTCTCCTTCAGTAATAACCCCCTCCTCTGGGTCTCGTCCTCTCCGCACACAGGTCCACAGTCGGGGGCAAAGGCCAGAAAATTCCCTCCAGATTGCTTTTGAAGTCCGAAAATGTATCCGCAACAGTTCCTCTCTTCTCATTTTTATCTCTCTTTTTTTATCCGCTCATCCTGTCTGTTGATTTTGGGAACAGGTAGTGTGGATGGTTGAGGGTCAGAGGGCAAGCGAAGGTGGAAAGCCCCAGGACAGATGTTTTTTTAAGATTTCGCAGGTGGAGATGGAGCTGCGGGAAATAATTCCTCACACAGGTGGAGATTAACTTGGTATGTTTGGCTACGCTTAGTGAACTCGAGGAAGATGAGGCCTGCCAAGTGCACATCTCCACTGAAGGATTTCTGTCACGTTGTAAGAAACAACTCATACCTTTGATCCTGTGTCTTCCAGATGTGCCTCGGCGGGGGACGATGGGCTTGTTCTGGTGTGGAACATCGAGGTAATACATTGAAAGTTGATCATTCCAATGCTTTTTGAAATTGCACACAATACAGTGGCGCTAATTGCTTACTTTTTTTTCCTGACTGTTAGACCGGGGAGAGGCTGCAGGAGCTTAGGGGCCATTCCCAGCAGATAACAGCCATGACCACCTTCACCTGTAACAACGGACTCACATCGCACACCTCGCTCATCACAGCCTCCTCAGACCGAAGTCTCAGTGTATCCTCTTGACAAAAGACAGAGCAAACACCCAGGCATTTAAACACAAACTGAAACAGGGTTTTTAGTGAATTTGATCCTATCCTGTTTTTTAGTACATCAAATCCAGAATTTCTAAAAAATAAACTGATCATTAGGGTTGAGCATTGAGAACCAGTTCCAAAGTGGAAATTACAATTCCTAGGGAATCATTAAGAGACTTCTGCTAGCCGCAGATATCCAAATTCGGATATAAATTCAAATTATTTAAGTCATTAAAAGGAAATGTATAAAGTCCTTATGTTTGTGAAGCTGCAACCATGATTGTTTTGACATTGAATCGTTAAGAATCTGAATCTGAATCTTTAAATTCCAAATGATAACCAACTCAACTGATCATACAAGTTGAGTGTCTTTAATGGTGTTTGCAGCAGCAGCCATTGTAGGAAATGTTGTCAAAGTAACAGACTTCTTCTAAAATGTCCCAGAATGCTTTTGTATTTTTTGCTATTGACCAATTATGCCGTCACACACCCCAAATCATGTTTAAATGATTCTTAAATACAAAAATTATGAGCAGTCAGAATAGTTGTTATATTTACAGACTGTGTGGACTAAAACGCACAAGAAGACTAATTCTCATTTCTCAGTTCAATACATGATAACAATTGGGAAGGCAAACTCATTAAAATATGCAATAATAAAGATCAGTCTGTATGATGAAAGAGTGGCATTAGAATGTGTCAGAGACACCACATTTGGGCTTTTATGGCCAAATTTGTTTGGGACCCCCACAAGCCCCTTACTTTTCCTATGTTTTCCCTCTGGCTGGCTGCTCCATATTGTTGGGGAAAATCCTTCTTAAATGTTTTGCAGTGATGACGTTATCACAAAAATAAAACATGCTATGCTTCCTGTATGAGGAAACCAAACCTTTCTAGCTACCTTTGTCTACATTTCCATGTACAATGAATATTTTTATATTTTTCTTATCGTTTTGGTTTTTATTTGTAAAAGAGACTGAACAATATGGGTCACAAATAATATAATATTTATGCAAGTAGGATATTTGAATCTGGAAAAAGTATGGAATTTTGAAAAGGAAAATGTGTAGGAACCCTGTTAATTACTTAGTTAACAAGACTGAGTAATATTGCTGTTTGACATAATGTCAGACTGCACCAAATGCATGAAAAAGGTCTGTCCAAAGGCATTTACTGTTTTTTTGGCTTTAGGAATATGGGAAAAACTCTGTATCTCAGGACTACTCTCTCTCCCACTTTGGAAAGGTCTGCACTAAAATCATTCATGAGTAATTGTGGTTTTTGTATTTCAAACTTGATTTTCCTTAATCTTACTTGTCAGCTGTGGGACCCTGATACAGGCAACAGGGTTCAGACCATTTCTGATCTTCAGTCCTCTGTAAAGGTAATTGATTAACTCCTTTCCAACATGTACTTTGTACATAAATGTTATGTGAATGTGGGTCTCATGTCTAAATAAGGTATCATTTTGTAAAACTTAGAACACGTCTGACTTGAATGCTGTTTGATTAATGTAAAAACTACAGCAGAATCATGTAACACAGGGACAGAGAGACATTAAATGCACGTCCTGTTCTGACTTATTAGGGGCACTGTAATACATTTCTCAATTATCACATCTTTTGCACAAAAACCCCCACTGTGGATGAAACCATTTTAAGTGGCTGAGAAAAATTTTGTGCATTTGAGTGGAAATGTGATTTATATAAAAATGAAAATCTACAGATGCAGCCATGCAAAACAATCATCTTTTTTAAACAAAAAGAAACAATAACATAAGAAAAACTGACCAATTGACTTTATTTATTATAAGATGAAATAAATATAGAGATAAATTTAAAGAGACTTGTAAAATTTAATTCATGTGATGGAAGTTTCCTAAACAACGTTCTGTCTTAACCAGCATGCATTTCTATAAATCCCTGCAAAGTCCAAGTTTTCTCATTAAAAAACACAAAATTTTTAAAAAAATGTTACACCTTATTTCTGCATTATTCCCTGAGAAGAAAATGTCTCAAATACATCATGGAAGCAAATCTTTAAGTCTTGAAAAATGAAAAAAATATTTTTTTAAAATGCAGTTTTGAAGGAAAGGGAAGTTTTATAACAATTACAGCTGCAGAGAACATATACAGTATGTCTTGGTGCTTCCCTTGAGATTTTCTTGAAAATCCAGCCATGGCGTTCAACTCTGGGAAATTAACTTTGTGTTGGAAAGATACCATATTTAACATACTAATTAAATTTGTATGATCCTTAAAGGTTGTCCTGCCAGTTATGATTTAAGATAAAAATGGTAATTGCCTCCTCTTGATCATAAATTAAGGTTAATTGCGGCATCCATAGGCTAATTAGATTTGATTCTTTTCTTCACTGATATTTCGTGCGTGTATGTGCATTGATGTGTGTGCATGTCCAAATTAAATATAACACACGTTCTTCATCCAGCTGTGTGTCTCTCGCAGTGTTTGCTGGTGCTGGAGCGGCTGTGTGTGTGGGTCTCCGGCGGTGAAGAGCTGTGTGTGTGGAACAAAGACTTCCAGCTGCAGTGTCACAGACAGAACCACAGCGACACTGGTGAGGAGAAACAAAAGAAGAAAAAAAACAACTGTCATAATAAACCACTCGTGTTGATTGTTGCACCAACTCTGCTCACCCCTCAACACTGCTGTTTGCACACAAACCAATTAATGTTGTTATTGTGTTTTGACATTTTGAAGGAATAACTGCTTTGATAGAGCTGCCCAAGAACTGCCTCGCTGCAGCTATGGATAAAGAGATAGGTAAGAGATGCATTTTGATGATGATACAAGTGGAATTATTTCAATCCTCAGTGAATTAACACCTGTATTTATTTGTGATGAACATATACACCAGGGGGCAGTACTACGCAGGAATCTCAACAAAGCCAGGATTTCTTTGCATGAGCTGGCTCGACAAAATCTAAAACCCTAGTCAGATAACAGGTGTCACGACAGTGGTTATCAACTTGCTTTGTTAACCCAGGTTGTTTTCTCCAGGCTCTGCACACATTCACATAAAAGGGGGCGTTTGATGTGTCATTCGACTCTTATTCTGCACAGACAGGATGCAGTGCTTGCTATGTACTTAAGTCAAAGGAAGAAATTGTTAAAAAAAGAGAGCCAAAAAAACATATTACAGCTAAAAGAAAAACATTTGCTGCAAATATATAAAAAAAAGTGCTCTCTCAATCCCTGCTGTTTTATTTCTGACAGCTGCACATTAAACAATTAAACTTGATACAGTATATTTAAACATTTAGGTCTGACGCTGTCCCACAATGAATGATGCAAGTCAAAGTGAACTGAATTTTCTTATTGCTGTTATCTGTGATAAATACCAATAGATTAATCCTGTTTCTTATCGCTGTTCTATTAGCTGCAGTACCAGCAGTGTAAATCGGACTCTGCAGCAAGTCAGGATCAAGCTTAAAAACACCATTCAAAGTGTTGGTAGTTTCTTGCTCCATTGTGTTTTTAGTTTGGATGATAAAATTGAAAGTGTTGATATGACCTGAAGCCCGATGTGTACAGTTTGTCCTGCTGTATCTACATTACATGGCTTTTTTAGGTGACAATAATCTAATGTCGCTAACCCATTAATCTTGCTTCATGGTCATCACACAATATTTCCAGTCTGTATCTCTCAAGTGTGATCACAAAATATCGCATTAATTTTAAAGGCTACTCTATTAAGTTAACCAATAAATATAATAAATTACAGCGAAAGCTTGTTGTCTCCTTTGTTATATTATGATTCGGCAAATAAATGAGCAAATCATGTACATGTGCACAATACAGCAAATTTAAGTGGCTAAATCAGTCTATCTTTCTGTAAATATCGGATGACACATTAAGGCTCATTACGAGATAATGCTGTGATGTTTCATCATTAATTACCTATTAAATACAAGTGTGTTCATTTCTTCACTTTGACCTGAAGAACGCGATCTGTGCTTAAAACATTTTATCATTCATGTCCACATGAAAAGTAATTTGTCCTTCTCTTTCTGTGTGTAATTTGGTCTGTACTTTTCTGTCTCTCTTCATCAGGCTCCACATGAGCGTGACTTGTTAAATGTACACTGCTATCTTGAATATTTATATTCCAGCAGAAAACAGGATGAGTAATTTTAAAGCATGATATACTGTGTGTCTATATTGTTAAACTTATTAAACAGACACATTTACTGCTCTTCAGCTCAGTTTCTGCACGTATCTCTGATGTACTCGGACCGCTGCACTGTGTGCTGTTAAACTGTAAATTTTAGCTGCTAGCCAGCGCTATTTTAAAGCCATTATGCTACTTTGAACAGACTCATGTGTTGGCATGGCTGTGGTAAGATAGCAGAAAGCCAGCAGCGTTGGTACCAGCTGACCACCTGCCTCAATGGGTCATAAAATAATAGACAAATAAATAAAAGCAGTGCGATGACTGTATCCAGATGTAACAGAAAAAAGTAAGGATTTTTCTCTAAAAATCTACTGAAGTGAGAGTAAAAAGTATGCTGCATTAAAGCTACTCTGACAAGTACAATTTCTCCAAAAAGTTACATAAAACTGAATAAATGTAACTCATTACTGCTCACTTCTGGTTATGAGCAAATAGATGAAAACGTTATTTTTTTCTTTCTTGCAGTGATCTACAGGCTGACAGTTTCTACTGACTCCTCTCTGTCAGTAGCTGAGATCCGCTGTCTGTCCGACCACCAGGACCGGATTCGGGCTCTTATCAACGTCAGTGGTCAGTCTGTCAGGAAACTCTGAATCATCTTTGAAAATCAAAGTGGCTGCTTTCAGTTTCTGAGAGACTGAGAAATGGTTTGTATGTACACGTCATATATACACCATGTCGTCCTCAGACGGGCTCTTTGCAAGTGGGTCCCATGCGGGCGAGTTGATCTTATGGGATGCTGTTGACTGGAACATCCTGGCCTATGAGCACATCCTGTGGGAGGAATCTCAGGCCTCTACTCAGGCTGAAATACGAATGGCTGCTCCCAAACCCAGTGAGATGTCCATTCAACATCTGACCACCAATGGAAAGGTGAGGAAGAAGGATAAGTGGATGTAACTGTTGTGTGTCGAGACAAACTGTTACCATATTGTTTTGTTATTGTGATCCATAAAGAAACATAATATTTTTGTATTTTGCAGCTCATCCTTGCAGCTGTGGGCAGCGGCCTGTATGTTTACAGCATTCTGACCAAGATGGTGGTGGCCTACAGGAAGGTTGCCCATGACTCTAATGTCTTACACACCATGCTGTTATCTGACAGGTAATATATCAGACGGACGAGCCAGACAACCTCCAGATGAGGTCTTTGGATGAATATTTTATTTGCCACTGATTACTTCTATGAATGATCTGCTTTGAGAGCATGCTAAAGAAGAATTTTCTCCATGGATGCATTATAAAACCTGTGGCCACACTTGGCTTTGGAGATACACAATATTGTAAATGATGGCAGTGGTTTCCAACCTTTTGAAAACCAACTGGAGTCAGAAGAGTATGATTTTTATAGAACAACAACAGCAAAAAAGACTGGGAACAGTACATCTGTTGACTAGGAACATACAGTAGAACTGCTTGTGCTTAAAACAGCTTTTGGTGTGACTTTGTCTCTGTTTCAGCGAGGTGATGTCCTGCTCTGAAGATGGCAGTGTGAGGATGTGGGAGATCCAGGACCTGCCTTTGCCTGCTGAACCAGCCTCTCCAGGTGACACATACACAACAGAACACACACACAACCATAGCCTGTTTGTTTTTACACCAGGTATTTATCATGCATTCTCCTTATCCTCTTTGAGATCAAATCTCTGGCCTCTAGAGCAAAATCTACATGAGTAAAGTCATTTCAAGCGGCGGCAAATCAGCCCCAGATTCCCTTAAAAAATTGAGGCGTTTTGTCAGTTGTAGGATTAAGAGAAACTTTATGAAACGCTGGCTATGACAAATTCTTAATTGTTTGTCCCCTCTTATAAATTTGGCAAAAGTAATATGTTAAATTATTTCTTTGTTTGTATAAAAAAATGTCCCAGTATGTTGCAGTACCAGCTAGATAAATTATCTCCCATCAACAGCAGATCAGCTGCATAGATGAGTCCAACACAGTTATTTCTCACTGGATATCATTCATTTTCTAGCCGCATTACTCTAATTTTTCCACAGGTTTTTGTTATATAATGCGTCTTTTGGGGCTTTTTTGGCACAGAATAGAGGTATTATCTGTAATAATAGATGTCTCTCAGCTGTCTCACTTGTTTGCTCTCTAAATTTGAACAATAACCTATATTTTATGTGTGTTAAACCAATGTTATGTTGTGTACAGATGGCAGCACATTGTAGGGTTGACGTTTGCACCTACTTAAGATCTGAACACAATGCAGTATAACCCAGACTACCTCCAGATGTGGTCAGGCAGAACCGTTCACAACACATTTGCACCTTGCATTAAACATGCGTCTTTCCTCATGTCCGGGTACAGATCATGTTTTAACACCGGGTGTGAATGGGGTCTAAATGTCACAGTAATGTTCGGATGGTATGTAGTTCACACACTGCACAAACATGCAGACATATTAAGAATTAGGCCATCCTCCCATTTCCTCCTGTTGATTTGCCATCTTAAAAAAACTGGACTTCATCCCAGTGAGAGATCACATACATAAGTATGAATCAGAAAGTTCAAAGACTGAGGAAAATTGCCTGCACTCAACTTTTGTGTGTACAGTTGGGTGTATTGGTGTGTGGGTGGTGTGGAGGTGCAGTAATGCATTCCAGATGTGTATTGTGTATATCAAAGGAAAGTGTGCTCTACCAGCACTCAGAGAGGCTGTGTTTTCTGCTTAAGTGGGGTGGTCTAGAGTTGAGTGTGTGTCTGTGTGGTCGTGCTGTCTTTGATGGTCGAGCTGTCTGCAGTCAGTGTAGAGCTGTGGTGATTCTGAATAGGTCTTGGCTGGAGAGTACACTCAGGCTTCATCACTTGCTAATCATCACCAAAGGCCACTTATTTGTCCATAGTTTGTTTTATGTCTCTAGGAAACCAGAAATCAATCACTTGCTTCTCGTGTGGTCTGTTTGTAAAGTTCAACTTGCTGTATTTATTACTATTGTGACTGTATGCCAACTTTTAGAGATTTGGGGAAACAAGGACTCAGGAGGGAATCTGGACAATGTAATGTGAAAGGGGTCGCTAATAATGAAGATCCCACAGAGTTATCATCCAACTTTGGACTCTTCTAACCTCTATGAAGCATTTTAACCCTTTGTTTTAGTTTTAAGGCCCACCACAACTTTGCTGTCTGCTAGTAGTGACGGTAGTAGTAGTGACAGCGATGCTGTGAGAGTGATTTATCAACTATCTGGTAAATATAATGGAATATTTAGCAGCTGGGAAGCCAAATATTACCCTCAGGTTGATAGGGATCAAAAGAGAACTAAAAGACAGTGAATAGTGTGCTTACATTTGCAAAGTGGCTAGAAACATGACTCCAAATTAATGATGATGTTGCTTTTTATCTGCTGAATGTGAACAATAATCAGCTGTTTTCTCACAAGTTCACCATCTTCAACTTAAAAGGTGATGACAGGTCAATGTTGTGTTCACAACTTGTCAACAATCAGTTATTGCAGGTTTAAAGGAATTTCTGATTTATTTCAAACTAGTGTTTTTCCCATAAATGTGGCCATTGTGGCTCTATGTGCCAAATTTGCACACACCAACTAAATGTCAGAGTTTCAGGGAAAGGAGGACTCAAGCAAAATGACATATTGGATCAAGATGCATGAACACATGAAGCACATAAAGAAGCCCCCTGCAAGTTGTCGTTTGATCCATTGTTTGCATGAAGAAATATTGATTATAGGGATAGGGGGAAAAAATGTGTCCTTAAATGTATCACAGTGCAGACAGAAGATTTTGCATCTATTCACTTACTGTCAAAAAATGATTTTCTAAATGTTAGTTATTATTATGATGTTGAAGGACAGAGAAAGGCAGAACTCATCTGTGAGGGCACTGCAACACCCGGACAGTCTCAATTGGTCCACTCTAAAGTTATATTATGATTTAATGTCTAAATATTTACCTTTGTGCAACAAACATTAAGTATGTGTGACTACTTTCTATGCCATGACCCAGAGTCTAACATTAATAGAGCGGATCACCGATCAGCAGTACTAAATGCAGCTGACCCATTTTCTATTCATTCAATCAAGAATCGATTCTAAATCAAATCGAATCATGAAATATATAACTGTTTAGAGCAGCTTTAACTTCAGAGGTTCATCAGATGTTGTGGTTGATCTCCTGCAATAATGTAACTGCCGTTTTTTTTTCAGCCTGAATATACAGAAAATATTACAGTAACAACCAACAGCCATAGTTTAGGTAACAAGTACAGTATGCACAAGATTAGTTAACGTCTTCTGCTGAGGTTGTCAATTGTGTTTATACCTTTGATACCATGTTTTAAAATGATATGTGATAATGATTCGTTCTGTCTATCAATCCAGGGTTCTTTGGGATGTGGACTTTTGGTCGGTCAAACAAACAGAGTGGTCCTCCGTCAAAGAAAGTCATGGACGTCCCGAACATCCGGACGCTGGAGCTGACGGGTGATCTGATAGGACACTCGGGGGCAGTCCAGGTATGATTTCATTTTGAGTGTACAAACTTACATTCTGCTTTGAAATCGTATAAGAATAGAGTTTCAAAAATCCCTTTTTTCTCTCTTCTGTCAGATGTTTGTGAGCTTTGGGGAGAACGGTTTGGTCACATGCTCAGCAGACCACCTGCTGATTCTGTGGAAGAACGGAGAAAGACAGTCCCACCTGCACAGCCTGGCACTTTTCCAAAAACTGGAGGAGAATGGTGGACTCTGACCTTTAACTCTTGAATCGCTGCCTTAAAAAAAGGAAAGATGTGAGATCTTAAGGTGATCTTGGTTACGAATTATGTGAATTTACTGTCATGATTGTTGTTTGCATTTAATAATAATGTAATGATCGTTTGCCTTTTCATTGAAAGCAGTATTTAACTTAAATTTTAAAAACTTGTGAAGTAAAATACCTCATCTCCTGAACAAACATTTTGTAATATTTTTATTTCCAGAAGTGAGAGTGTGGTGTGAAGTCAGACATCTTGTACAGGACATTCCCTGTTGTGGGGTCATATGCTGGAGGTCTGTCAGAGATTAGCAGGTATTTTGTTGGCTGCTGCTGTCTAAGCAGCTGCCTCAGTCCTCATTTTGGTGCCTCTTCATATTTTGGTGTATAAGCCTGTTTCACAGCTCTCTTTGTAGAGATTTGGGTTTTTTACCAACACCCTGTCCACCAAACCCCCCCTGTCATCATCCTTGACCACCAGTTGTCCTGTGCAAACATTGCAGCCACTGCTTTATTTTGTAGATTTACTCTTTTATAGCATGTTCCCAGTCGGACTCACCAGACAGTCTGCACAGCTCTTCTCATCTTCATGCACAAATTTGCACTGGTGTATTAATTTAAAGGAGTAGTTGCACATTTTGGGGAAATAATCTTTAGATTTTTCAAGTGGGGTTGTATGAGGTACTTATCCATACTTGCTGAGGGCTGTTCTACGAAGCGCAATTACTGCGTTAGCGAGGTATTTTGAGTTTAAAGTCAGAGTTTTCAGTTTCTTTTAACCTGTCTAGATCACCATGGTAACTTTGTGCTGAACTCAAAATTTGGTCGGGAGCAGGTATATTTAGAGTTTCAGATTAAAGCGGCTGTGAAAGCGTCGCTCTTTCACTGATTCTCTTCCTGATGATGTTCTTTATGGGTTGACGTTACTTATGCAAAGTTGCTGAGCCGTACATTCACAAATTCATTCATTCATATGAACTATATGCATCGCGTATCATAGGAACCTCAATTTAGTGATGCAGTTACTTTTTAACCCCGTGATACTTTAAATTTTACACAGCAGATCATCCACACACTAAAATAATGATGAAGTGGCAGATTAAACAAACATGTTAATTAAATAGTGAGATTCAGAGGTGCTGGTTGGTGGATTTTTTACCTTTTGGACAGAGCCAGGCTAACTGTTTCCCCCGGCTCAGTATTTCTCAAAATGCCAAACTTTTCCCTCTAAATGTGTTGCCGCCATTCATGTAACGTCATATTTAAAGAATGCTTTAATCGTCTCTCACAATACATTTCTGTGTTTGACAGAAAACATCAAAATAAGACATCATAATCCAGAGAGCAAACTAAATTAAACTTTTCAAACAAACATTTTAAGTGACTCTGATGGAAAGCGTTTTTCACTATGATGCACGAGGCGGTAAAATCCTTCCAAACACTCATTACAGTTCTCATGGCCAATAATGGTGATTTCTCTTCTCTTGAAAAATAATTTGTACTGTATATAACATCACTTTCTAATTATTCTGTTTTAGAAATGATACAAAACAACACAGGATTGGCACGTTGTCCGCAGCCACGGCCATCAGTGTCATCAGAGATGAAGGAGAGAGGAAATAGAAATCACTGTAAGTGATGAAGGCTTATCATTACATAACAAGCAGTCATACAATCTGGTTCTGCCTCAGTAGACTCAGAGCGAGGCGTTAAGTGACCGGCTGTCATCTGATCTAATTGATATCATCACATTCCAGTCATTGCTGCTCACAGAAAAGGCATGTTTCTCTGAAATGTAAATCTGAAAATTGTCCTTGTGAATAGAAATCTTTCATTATCGACTAGCAAAAATATTTTATCGTTATCAGTGAGAGCAGTGATGAAACATTCAGACGTGGAGTCACATTTCAAGTCACTGTAAAGAAAAAACAAAAAAGAGAAAGGAAAAAAAAAGATAATTCTTGTTTTAGAGATTTTGGAAATCACCCCTGCAACACGTAACAGACAAAACAAAAGTTACATAAGCAAATTATGTAAAATGCAAAGCAAATATAATATATTGTGTGAATATTTACAAGAACAGCAGGTAGTTTACAGTGTATTGCAACAATAACAGACCTAAACACTGAGACATGACAAGATTAAGGCGTTGATTAAGACCTTGGTCATCAGTAAAATGATGACATATCAGTGTGAATACATGAATCTGACCAGTTTAGTCTCTTTAAAAGGTGCAATATGTAAGAATTTTGGTTTGAAAAACATTCAAATTAATTGATAGAATGAAGAAATAACAGTTTTGATGCAATGTCAAAGATGTCTATATATTGTGAGATATCTGTTTAAGTTAGTGTGCTAACCAGCTAGCCCTGGCCCGTCCTGTCTTTTAGTCTAATAAATCAACAGAATAAACTCACAAAATGTGAAGAAAGGAAGTACTCTTGGACCCATTTTCCTTATTAAACAGAAAGGCACAACCGTGCACATTCTGAATTCAAATGTCCCCCTTTTATAGAAAAAAAGATGTAAAACATACTTCATTTATCCTTAACAGAAACAAAATAAAACTCACTGAAGCGTCTATGTCTCTTGCAGGACTCTGCTGACAAAAAAAGCTTGACTAGCTAACAGGAGCTACAGTTAGCAGCAGTTAAGGGTTACTTTGGTGATATGCTGCCCCATATTTGTATGAATTTGACAGCTGGCCAGTTGACCCTTACTAAGTCCTGCCCCCTTTTACTTTGTGTGCCAGTGACAGTTGAGCAAGCTTGGTACCTTGTAACTCGATAACTTTGTTTTTTCCTGTACTTAAATATGCTTTGTCCTCAGCCAAGTTGCTGGGGAACCTGTAAAATTAACATACTTTAGTTAGCTAATGTTAGCAAAACACTAGCTAATCCACATCAATCGTTAGCTCGCCAGCATCTTGCTCCCGCTGTTATTGGAGCACAGAGCAAAAAGGGTTGGAGCTTAGGACACGTCAGTTCATACATACTGCACCTTTAAAGTGAACTGAACCAATAACTTACAAACAAAAAGTGAAATTCACATCTGATCCAACTTCCCCTGATTCAGTTTCTATCTGTTAAAAACCTCATTACATAGATGTACAAAACAGGAAAAAATGTCAGGACCGTCGTGACAGAACCATTAACACTGACACACCAATTTAACTCAAAACTGTAGCACAGAGCATAAAGCAACATAAAGTCATATGTTTTAAAAATATCTAAATCGCGTATGGCTTTTCCTGTAATTGTCTTTTTCTTAAGAGGAGAGGAGGAACTATTTCAACCAAAAAATACTTTTCTGTTTGTGTAAAGATGACCAAAGAATAAGGCACCTGTAAAGACCTCTCTGTGCCTTTGGTTAATACTGTAAAATGTGCGTTTCCAGGACTAACACACACATACTGTACACACGCAGCAACATGTCTTCCTCCTTTGCTTATGGACATCATTCAGAAGGGACTCGAACTGGCAATATGTGATAATGAAATTCCACAATTTCACCAGAACAGCTCAGATAGCTGATGGATATCTGCAAATTTAACCAATAATCACCATTTTGAATTTAATTTTCTTTATGAAGTAATATCAAAAGTGTTGAGTGTGCTGCTAGAAATGGAGCTTTCCAATACTATTTCATTTTCATGGGTTAAACTTTAAGAAAAGTGCTCTGCAAGATGCACAGATGCATTAACTAAGCGATGATACTGGTTCAGTTCTCAAGTATTAAAGCTAAATGCTGATTTTGACAAATCATTGTCTTTTCTGTTCCCAGTCACAGTGTGGTCATAACTTATTCCCTGTGGATCTAATCTGACAAATGGTGAATACACTGATTTAACGTGTCTGTACCACAACTGCAATACCCCCATGTGGCCACCAGAGGGTGCACACATCATGCAAATCTCATCATCTGGCAATGATGGCCTTTTTTTTTGTCTGTTTCTCCGAATCCAAATAATTTGAAAATCATGTGCAGCTTTCTCACAAAAGAGAGCCAAATGACTGCAAGGTGAATTGCAGTTGCAGGATTTTTCGATACAGTAAAAACTGTTTTTTAACAATAACCATGTGAGAGCCGGAGCTGATTAGTGTTAGAAGCAGACAACACGCTGGCTCTGCAGCTGCTGTTTTTACAAGCTGGATCCAAACATGGATCCTGTGCTCCTTCATACATCTGTCAGGCTGCAACGACTAAGTGTTGCATGGTTTGTGCACCGCACAACAGTCAGTGTAGCTTCACATTTGAGCTGTTATATTAGCTGCTAATAATCAGCAACTATTTCGATAATACTCAAATCATTTTAAGTAATTTTTTAAGAAAAAAATCCACATTCTTTGATTTCAGCTTGTAAAATGTGAATATTTTCTGCTTTCTTTACTCCTCTGACAGCAGAGAGAATATCTGTAGGTTGTGGACAAAATGAGACATCTGAGGACGTCACAGTGGGTTTGAGGAAACATTTTTCTTATTTTTATGGACCAAATAACTAATCAGTTATTGAAAATAATCATTATTTAGAGCCCTACTTCACACAGAACACTTGCACTATTGTTCAGATACTTGCAAGTCAGACTTCCTCTTATTTGGGTGCAAACGTCTACAGTTAGTGTCACAAAGCTATGTGTGTAACGTCTGATATTTTTATATTATTTGATAGGATCATTGCTAAAAACGGCTCTGATACAGTGCAATTCTGTTCCTCCATTTGTTCTGACATAAAGGTTTGACACTGACTGCTTTCACAGTGCACAAAAGGACGACGATGCAGAGAAAGTTACCTTAACAGTAGATTTTTGGGTGAAGACATTTCACCACCAGCTACATGATCTTTAAATCCAGCAATCATCTCAAACGCAGCCCTTCTTGGACGTCACCTCTGTTTATGGGGGCTGAACATTTAGAAAACTTGTGTGCTGGCTGGTTCTCTCCTTCTGATTAGACCCTGGTACTTGGATAACCGTCTCTGGAGCTCCCCTCTCTAAAACCCTCCCAACAAGGGACATGCATTGCTAAGGATTTGGTCCCAGACGTAAGTCAAAGTTTCTCAAACTGGAGACCGTATCACAGCTCATAAGAATGAATAATTCCAGCTGAGCACCTTTACAAGTTGGCAATTTTAAGTGCACAAACATTCGCCGAAAAAGCCTGCGCAGATCCATCTCGTCAGTGCCTCTAGCTTTGTTCACCATCTTATTTCTCTCACAGCAATAAACAGATGCAGAATGAAAAGATTTGTTCAAGGAAAACTGAGAAAAAACTGCAAAAAGCAAAAGTAGCAAGAAGGAGCTCAAACTGAAAATGTCTTGATTAGCTAAAGTGCAGGTTTCTGGTGTGTTACACTGTACGGTGCAGATTGTCAGGTGAGCCATCAGGGCCACACAGGTGCTATCAGAAATACTTAACAGGTCCATAGTTGACGGAGGCCCTCAAATGACAACCTGTTCTCCACTGGCAGAACACCACCTCCACCGAGAACCACGCAAGAAAAGAGGCTGTGATTTGAGATCGAAACAATGTCTCAGTGTCCATCAGTCAGTGATGTCTGCTCTCAGTCCCAGATTGCCCAGCGTCGGGGGCCGTGAACGTGTCCAGGGGGTCGCCTGGGAGGGCACAGAGCTCCGTCGAATCACAGCTGAAGAGACTAATTGTTCCGCCGCAGGGCTGCATTCGCTGTCCCACCCTGCTCGGAGTGATGGATGAGAGGAGGCGACGAGGAATCGGTCAAGAAGGAGGGGGAGGACGCAGGCTCTTACACTTCATCTCGTCCAAGCTCTTCCAGTACTTGTAATTCTCCGACAGGTGTTCCATGAGGCCAGGCAGGCTGGCGAAGGCTGAGGGGACACAGAAAAGGTCAGTTTCATTGAAAAATACAAAACAAATAGGTTTTGAAATCCAGATTGGATTTCACGGGTTTGCCTTTTTTCAAGTTCGTCTTAAAATAGATTCACATGACTACTTGTTTGGGTTGCTGTTGGAGCCAATATGGGTGTTTTTTGGTTTCTTTTTTGAAAGACTTATTTGTCTATTTTCAGTATTAGTATGCCACACCACAAGGGGGCGGCAACATGTTGGTGATGGGTCACATCACACAATCAAGTAAGTAAGAAACAGACACAGATGTGTCGCCTCATGTTTGACTGTGGGAGATGTAATACTGCAAAATGGTGTAGAATTACATAATTAGGTGACACAAAACACTAGGCTAGATCCTAAATGTTGCACAATACTACCACAGCTAAGGCAACTGCCTTCTACAATGGCAGCAAGAAAGATGAGGCAAGCCACAGGATTAACTAAAGGTACGCATATCAAGATTGCATTCATCACTGTAGGTATCAATATTGGCCCAAACAGTCACAGCAGTTGCTGTAATCGTACTGGCTATGTAGGGCTCCCTTCTTAGTGTGATTGCACAGCAAAAATGTGTTTAAAGTTCAGCTAAAGTTGATATGAGGCTTCTGGAGTCAGAGTTAGTCAAATCAAATAGGTATCTTTCAACATTAAAGGCTTTTTCAGTATGAAATATGTTAATGTTCCTCCACTGTGGCTCAGCAAGAAAACACTGGAGAAACAAAAAGAAGATATTTTGTAGAGTAGAGATTTTCAACCTCTATTAGTCTGCTAATTATCGATGAAACGACTGAGAAACTATAGTCTATGTGTCTGATGTCCAAAGTCACATCTTAAAATGTCTTGCTTTGTCTGACCAACAGTCAGAAACCCCCAAATTATTCAGTTTACGGCTCTGGTTTTATCTGTTTTATTTGCTTTAATTTTTTGCAGACTGTCCTTTTGCAGGTTTTATTTGCTTGGAAACTGTTATGCTACTTGTTATGATGTTGCCTCTTTGGGTGGAGCACTTTTTATTCTGTGCAAAATATGTTTACAGGCTTCATCACTCTGAGTTAGTCAAATCAAGTTACAGTCTTTTAAGCACAAATTTCTCCAGCAGAAACAGTAAGTCAACTAATGATGATGATCTTTATAGAGCACTTTACAGACTGCAGATACATTAAAATCACTTAATAAGTGGATCTCTTCAGGGCCAGTAAGCAACCAATAACTTTCAGAGCACAAATGGGTATTTCAGTATTATTTTAAGTCAGACTTTCCAAGAATAAACACAAACAACTGGGCTGAAATGTCAACTAACCACACACACCTCCAATCAGACACTTCCTGTTATCATTACAGACATATTTCACAATTCCATATGAGCCAATAAGCAGAAGATGTGTGTGGTTCATGTACAGTGGTTAATGTTATGTACACTCTGCAGTGTTGCTCCCACATAAAAGCACTGCTGGAGTCAAAGGTCTCTGTGCGTTTCTCTCAGAGTGTGTGTTCTCGGTTCATGACCCCGTGTTTGTTTACATCCTCATTTCCGGTTCGTTGATGACCCACGCTGCATCTCTGGAGCTCACAACAACCCCGACGGTGACCCCGGTGAATCGAGAGCGGCTGCATGTGTGTTTTTGTGTTTATGTGTAAGTGAAGTTCTGCTCGACTGCTCGTCTCTACCATTTTCCCAACTTCCCCTCCCCTGACGCCCTCGCCTTTACTCTCTGTCCCACTGGCATTTGGAATCTTTCCGTGACATCAGAGCTGTGTTGACAGTAAACAAGTTCCCTCTTGGGGAGACTAAACGAAAAGGGAAATTCAGTGGGAATGGGGAGCTCGGAGCACTATCCCTATCCCGCTTCTCCTGGCTCCTCCTCCTGCTCCTTCTCATCCCTTTCCTGTAATTCCCTGTCTTGCAATCTGCCAAGAAACCATGTATGAAGTTCTGTTTCATCCTGACTGCTCTGACTGAATTGATGTTTTGTTTCATTCATTCTATTTCAATCGCTGAACAAATCAGAAATGTGGGCCGTGATTCAGAGATCTACTTCTGTTTCTGCTTAACTGTAAACACTCTCATCAATGTGTGTTTCCAGGGGAACAGTTTTATGCAATGTATCAATTGTTGATAAGCAGCAGGTGGAGTCTATTGAATGGACTGACTTGACATTTTGTACAGATATGCTTGATCCCCAGAGGATGAATCTTAATGATTTTAGTGATGCCCTTATGTTTCTTCTAGTGCCACCATGAGGTAAAATATCTTGAAAAGTACTGGATGGATTACCATCTGCGTAGGGTTGATTAAAAATGTATTAACAGACAATGTATCTTTTGTTTACCACTTCTCTTGCGCTCACTGGTTCACCCACAGTTTGGTCTAGAAATGGCAGTAATGAAATCACATTTGACAAGGTTTTGTTTTGAGCCATTCGTTGAGAAAGAACAGGTGGACAAGAACAGCACTTTCCAGGGAAAGCCTTATTGTTTTATCATTCTGTTAGTTTAAATTGTTCGCACTTTATAAATAAAAGTTTCACATTATGAATGTACTGCTAGAATTGTAAGAAGAGTGTGTTTTGTATCTTACTAATTAATTGATTATTGATTGTTTACCTTTTCCCACCACCTACCACTTCAGGGAAATCCACAAAATTTGCAACCATAGTGCTGCATTTTAATGACTTTGGTGATCCCCATACTCATTCTGTCACAACAGAAACAGGTCAAAATTTTCACTCACTCGAGGAATTATCTGCTTGAGGGTTTGGCACAAAATTTTGATGCTTCATGTTTGATGTTTTCTTCTAACACCACCATCAGGTTGATATTTTTGGTTCAGATTGAACTACTATTGTAACTATAGATGGTTTGCCATGAAATTTTGTAAACACATGTACTGCATGTCCCCCTCAGGATTAATCATATTAACTTTGGTGATCCTCGGGCTTTGTCCAGTGCTTTAGTTTCGGGCTGTCCTGAAGGCTTTGAAGCACCTATTGTTGCCCTGGTAATCAGTGTCCAAATCAGTGTTTGAATGCTGCATTAAAAAAAGTTTGTTTCTTTAAAGAGTGGAAGGAGATGTCATGTCAGCTGCACCGAAAAGAGTCAAAAGAAATGGAGCTCTGTGCCATTTAATTAGTGTAAAAACCCTCTCACATAAAAACCAGCCATCTGCACACGATACGAGCACATAGAACATGAGTTTCCATGAGTGGAAAAAAAATCCTCGTGAGGGACCATTTCTGATGTGCATGTATGTGTGGCCCTACAAGAACGAGGCTGTGACTAACACAAGCTTGACCCTCCCTGCGCACTTGTAACTGCTTAACAATTGCTTGCTTGTCAAGTTGACTTTCGAGAGTTTGAAGTCAGTGGCTGATGTCTCCCCTCCTGTCCTCATCTGTCACTAGTGTTTGATGATGTGGTTAAATGCTTCCAAAAAGCTAGTATAACTATGTATTTCAGAAGCATTTTTATATTCTATTATTTATTATATTTGTTAAAAAAAAAAGTCTCTTATCTGTGGCTATCGCAGGCCTATAATAAATTCAACCAATCTTTTCATTCAGCCTGAAGGGAGCAGGTGGGATTTTTATTTGGTTGGATACTTTCTAGCTGAATCTTGCTGTTTTCTCCAACATTACAAGAATAAACGTTGATACTGAATCTCTTAACTTCATTTTGGAGAAGCTACAAAAGCTGCTTTGACTATAGGAGGAGGCTTCATAGAGAAGAACAGAAAGAAAAGTGCTAACAACTGACAGTGTGAAACACTGTTCATTGTTGACTTGAGAGCAGACATCAAACATGCAGCAGGGCAACGGCCAGAATAAAAGCAGGCGAAGAAGCTCCACAATCTGATTACTTTAACTACTTAAATTATTTGAAAGTAAACATTTAAGTTTGCACAGTGGCCTGTCTGACCCCAAGTCTTTTTCTGACACAATCAGACTCGATGGTAAATATGTACGGGACTACTATTTCACTAATGTACCAGTGTGTTTGGAATTAAAGTGGAAAAGGAAATGACTAAACACGCCACGTACACAGTAAAACACAAAGGTATGCAAACACACTGCAGCAGAGTATACAACAGAAAACATTCTTACCATCCCAGGCGTCAAACATGTCAGTGATGAAGTAGTCTATGAAGGAGATCTGAGATTTGGGCACGCTGCAGGTGTTCCTGTCAAACACCGGCATCACCACCGGCAGCCCTTGTCTCTTCTCCTCATCCGTCTGCAGGCAAACACACACAGATCACAATGAAGTGACAACATACACTCTCAGGCTAAATCTGGACGGTGAGACACCAAAAATGAGATAAATTCTTTCTTTTAAGTGCATTGTTCTATTAAACTGAGCTGTATTAGTGTTTGTCCACAGCCACACCTGTGCAAAGTACTCCTCAGAGATGCGTCCGGCCCACTCGATGCAGAGCTCGAGCGGTCTGCAGGGGTTCGCCACATCTGCACACTTGATCAACATCCTTTTTATTAACAGACGGTTCTCTGGAGAGTTCCTGATGTTGGCCTGACTGTCACAGTCGCTGTTCACGCTCTGCGGGAAAGACGAGACACATAAGCATCTGCACATACAGAAGAATAATGCATGCATGCTATTCAGTGCATGTGTGCTTATATGCATGTCAGTCTTTTCTGTAACACTTTATTTTGCATGTCCTTAATTAATTCCAGTTAGTTGCTATGCTGGAGTAACCAAAAGTATTTAGAATAGTGGTTTCAAACCGGGGTCTGAGGACCAGTGGCTCCTTGAGGTAGTGCAGTTTTGATTAATTGATTAATTCAATGAAGCAGCAACAAGTCTGGGACAAAACGACTGTTAAATAAAGCTGCAAAAAAAAAAAAGAAGCTGGATAGCAACATGAATCTTCATAGCAATGCTAATCTCAGCCAACTCATCACCAAGATGCTACAATGATTACAACAACAAGCCTACCCTAACCTTTGTAGCATCTGTGATGTTTCCACATTACAACTTTAAAGCTTCTCAACACATTGTAAGTTGGAAGAACAACTTCCCAAACTTGGGAATAGGACCATCCGAGGAACACATGAATGCAAGACAGGCAAGCTTACAAATTTAACATATATGGATAGTACAGTTTCAAATAAGACATTAAGAATGAATATTTATTTGGGGTTTAAATTAGGGACGCATGATGTCTGCATCTGCCCAAAATGAACATTTCTACTGATAGACAGGCTGATAACACTTTAATGATGCGAGGACTGCATGTCTGCAGTGTGGAGGTTTTTGAAGCGTCCGAAATGAATAGCAAAGCTGTTATTTGCAATGATTTCTTCAACACTTGCAAATTTAATTGGCCATCTTAAGGGCCATCATCCCAGTCATTAGAACAAACTTGTGCAGAACAAAGAGAAAAAGAACTGGCAGCAGTAGTTTTCTTATTTTGCTCAGTGAACGTGCTTAATTTGAAAGCATTGTATTTTATGTCTGCATCTGCCAGTGGGCCATCAGGATAATGTAGGAATAATAGTTCCACTCCAGGAGAGACTTTTTGTTCTCTGCAATTAGGTGAAATAAAGATATGTGCATATATCAGCATCAGCAATCTGCCAAAGTGAGTGTCATAAGTTTTTTTCTGACACTATATTTAGTTCCAAAATTGCTGGTTCTTCCAGGAAACTCAAAAAAATATTAGGAAACAACAGACCTGTAAAATAAAGTGTAACAATCTTTTCTGGGAGAGGTTGAATCTTAAAAATATGACAAACCAAGCAAAGCACAGCCACACTTACACTTGTGCTGGTCTCTTCTATTGCAGCCATCGGCTTGTTGATGCTGTTCACAAACTTGCTGACGTGCTCAAAGTGTCTCGTCATCTCTGTGGCCAACACCATGTCGATAATCGCCTGGCGCAATGTTCGGAACTGATTCCTGTCAGCAGAGAAAGGATGAAGATAAGATTTTGATCATACACCAAGTGATTATAATGTCGCACACTATTCTGTTCTTCTCTACAAGCTACTACTGACCGGTCTGTGTTCTTGAAGATGTTGCTCTTGCTGTCTCGGACGGTGAGCTGGAAGGCGAGCGCCGCGTGGTGGCTCTCCAGCACGGCAGTGTCGTTGTAGAGGATCGCCAGTTCACTGCCGGCATTACACAGGAAGGAGTTGGTCCTGCCCGGGTGGTCCACGTCGTGCACCGTGGCTGCGATCAGGGCCGCCACCTCATCCAGCTGGTCCAGACTGCTCTGAAGAAAGCAGCAGAGACACAGAGGGACGTCAGTATGGGTGTGACTTAATGTTCATCTAGCTGTACAAGCATTTGGTTGTCTCTAAAACATTCCCTGTGTGACTTAAATAGGTCACAGGTGCATGTGCAACAAATATCTCAGTTGTCCAGTTGTGTGTTTTTCTTCTAACCTTGACTCTTTCTTTGCGCAGGAAGTAGGCAGTGGCGTGCAGCACGTCTGCAGCGTGCGTGGAGTTGTGGTAGGAGTTGGAGGCGTGGTAGCTGGCCTCCATGAGCTGCAACCAGGAGCGCAGCGTTGCCTCCGAGCAGTTCAGGAACTCACAAACACCGAAACTCGTGAAGATCTTCAGCCCAAGGTAAGTCAGTGGTCTGTAAGAGATCACACAAAGACTGAGTTAATGGACGCCACGTGTTTAACCGCAAGAATAGTAGAGATGCTTGAGATTTCCAAAACTTAACTCTTTGTTCTGCTGTCTTTGCATTATCGTGGTATCTTTGTTATCCCGAAAGCTAGCATTTTTAGATGCAAAAGAAGTCATCTTACTATAAAGGAATCTCTGTTTTTCTGTACTTCTGTATCTCCTTTGCTAAAGAATTGTTCATCCAGTCTACATCACACTTGGCGAGTGTATTGCTGGAGACCTGAGGGCATGTAGTGTTGATGAACCTTACATTTTGGCCTGTAAATGTTGAACTACAAGTTACTTAGTCAAATTTTTCATATTCCATACAGTTTTGCTACAGCTGGCCCTCAAAGTTTGCTCAAATGCTGTGGGCAGGACTTCTATTTAACAAAAAGTCTCCTGAATGCTTTGTGCTATTGCAACTACATTTGGTAGACATGTATTGACCATGACAAATTTGGTGCCTTTTGGCCAACAAGTAGCACTGCAGCAGCATCATCTAACTGTATAGGAAGGCACCTGTATGTCTGTTAGTATGTACGTGTGTATGACTGTCCTTCGGATATTTTAAGAACCGTTCATGCAACTGACTTCACACCTAGCAGATGTATTGCTGAAGACCCAAGAGTGTGCAATGCTGGATATGAAGTCCATTGGATGAGTGGTTCTCCACAACACTGCGGGCAATCGGCCCCCTTTCAAATGGGCACTGCACTAGTGTACCAATAAATCCACATAACTGCTGCGGTGATAACTAAATGAAATGATCACCATGCAACAAGCAATAAATTGTCCTTTCTGAGCCTAAAAAATTGGCAGTCTTTCTCCTCATTCTGGCTGCCTTGATTCCACCATCCTCATACCTCTTGTGTGTAGCTGCCTCCAACTCCAGGATGTTGAACTCCCAGCACTCCTCATCATTCAGCATCTCAGCGATGGATGGAGGAACGTCATTCAGAGTGACTGGGATAGCCAGCTGGCTCTGGCTCATATCTAGCAGACAGACAGACACACACAGACACACAGTTAAAGGTGATTTGACCATAAAAGGGGCAAACTGCGAGGAAGCTCCGCGTGGGATTTCACAGATAAATAAGAAATGGCTGTACCAGTCTTGGCTCTTTAATATCTGTATACATGTGCAAACATAGTGGCTGAGTGTCTCACTCTGTAAATCTGTGGTAGAAAGATTGCATGTGATAAGATTGTTTAAAGAATTGTATAAGAGCCGACGTAGCTGCAGCTCTAAGAGAAGGACACCGTTTCCTGGAAACTAGATGCTTGATTGAGATCTTCTCTCAGTTAAGTGTCCTTATGACTTTAATTATTATAATGGAGGTGACATAATAAACTCAGATGGAAGAATTCACACTCATTGTAATTCTTTCATCACGATAACCAGCTTAAACTTAATATTTTTATTCATGAGATTCAGTCGAGGCAGCAGAGCTCATGTTCCATAATCTCTGTGATGATTAAGGCCACAGGCGAAGACAACCTCCTGTACTCCTACCTGTTCTTAACTCACCAACATTAAAGGTATAATCTGCAACATTTTCCTAAAGAAAACAGCGTGTAGACACATGAAATAATCCCTTTCAGTCGTCACTTATGATCTACTAGAAGTGTGTGGCAATGGCTGTATCTGCAAAGATCCACCAGCCATCACACTGGGTCATAGTATGTAAATGTTGTAATTACGAAACTGAATACATGACTCATTTCTCATGACTATTTTTCCATTTTGTTTTGGCAGCAATAAGGTAATTCTTCCAGTTCAGTTCATCAAGAATCAGAGACGTTTATTTGGCTGACGCTTCAGAGTACATGTACTCTGATTGATGATTTGATATGATTTTACAAAATATAACCAGTTGAAAAGGATACATGTCCAGAAACTAAGTTGTCAACTGCAGCAATTATTTGACGTTTTGGGAAAAGGACTCATTTGCTTTTCCCTCCCAGGGTTAGATGAGAAGATACTACTCTCATTTATTTGCAATAAATATTCCTTCAACTTATACTTAATCTGTTTACTCAGAAATACACTGAGGTAGAGAACTGGGACTGGATTACTATAAAACCACAATTTGTTGTTTTGACATTTCTGTTTGTGTGCATATTAAACACACAAGGTTTTGGATATTTTTGGACAGAGTCAGACTAGGTGTTTCTCCTTCCCTTCAGTCTTTATGATAAACTAATCAACTAATCAGCAAGAAAGACAAAAAGTGCACTGTTGTCAAAATGCTGTTTGTTTTTGCAGTGTCATTATACAACTAGCAAAACCATGTTTATGGATGATTTATTGTGTGTATTATGAAAGCATACAAGTTGTACAGCGAGTAAAAAGTACTAATTATATTACATATATTGAATTACTACTCTTGTCATGTTGCGTTATATTGTTAGTTATATAGTTGTCATTAGTTATATCACTGTTATAAATGCCAAAGAAAGATTAAATCGAAAGCAACTGTCCAGTTGCTTTCGATTTAATCTTTCTTTGGCATACAATGACCTGGACGAATGAGAACATTCACGGACTGTTATAAATAATTCATTGGTTCTTTAAAACTTACTTTTGCAAAAGACATATTCATTCCCAGAGAGTCTCCGCAGACCATCCTGGACAGAGAAAAAAGAAGAAGCAAGAAATGGTTTAATTAATCGTAGAAAAACACTGAGTTGACTTTGGTTTATTTTTCTGCAAAACACACTTTTATTTATTGTCAACACACCACATGAAAGGACAAAAACCAACAATGTGTAATCTGTACCCTGTCTGAGGCTCACAGCCTCAAGCCCGTTTGTTTCCTCTGAAGATGTAAGTCTTTAAAAAATAACTCAAAGATAATCGTAATCTTAAAAAAAAAGGCTCAGTAATTTCCAAAAATGCTGGACACTGTAGTTTCTAGTGCAAACAGGAATAAATGGTGAATGTGACAGTGTGTGTGGGGTTGACTCAAAATAAACCACATGGTAATGAAAGAACATATCTCTCGGTAGTTTGGGGACGAGGGAGCTCTGTGGCACAGAGGAGTAAGATATATCAGGCTTTGGATTCACAGTCAGGTTTAAATTTTGGTCTTTTCATGGGATTTGTTGACAATAATAAAGAATATGCCTAGAAAATGTCTAATTTAATACACAAAAATCTTCATTGCTGGACGTTTCTGCCGTCAGCTGATGGATCTGAAAACTCAGCTCTGACAAACATCTGCGTGCAGTGACTCACCTCATGATCTCAAAGTCTTATTCAACAAATCAAAAAGTCAAACATAAACAAAGACTCTGTTGGCACTCCGATTGGCACCATTGATTTGATTTTGGGAGCCAAAAATTTCTTGGTTCAACAAGAATGCAATGTTCAATTTCATATGCATGAGGTCAGAACATTTTTGCAATGTGATTAAAAAGAGTATTTCTAACTTCTCCTTATAAAGAGCTTTAAGCATGTTTACTTATCAATGAGCTGTATATCTACACTGCCTCTTACACTCATGAGCCCCCCGACCAGGTCGTTGGTGTGGGGGTCATCTTCTTTGGAGGCGAGCTGAGGGGAGTAGAGCTCGGTGGTTCTCAGGATCTCCAGCACGCGATCCAGAGCCTCGGCTACCGTTACAGGACTGCTCTCCTGGGCTGCGTTGATTATGTTTATTACCTGAGGAGGAAGAGGAGAAAGAAAGGTCTCTATTCTGCTGCACAAACAGACACTGCATACAAACACATGCACAAAGAGTCCTCTGCGAGACACGCTGTTAACAGAGTGCTCCTTTCTTTGTGCATGTGTCATGGAGATGTGCATGTGATGCTGGAGAAATCTAGTCTGAGGCAAAACAGCTAAATAAAGCTGCTGGTCAGACACACCAGAGCATCACAGGACCTGCAGCAGGATGCAGAGTCAGACAATGTGACATACTGTGTACTCTGTGTATACTGTATGTCTGCAGCCTGACCTGGTTTATTGTTGCTGTGAGCACCTTCACGCCATGACGGCACGGTCAGGGAGAATTCAGAGATCACACCTCCGTCACCAAAACAGTTCTGGATATTTTCATTAAAGTGTGGTGTTGGCAAATACACATCGTAAAAAAAAATCCACTGATAACATCAACTGTGATTAGTCGTGTGGAACAATAAATCCAAACATAGTCACAGCAGTATTTTTCTGTAGAATAATAACCATCAGTGATCTGATTCAAATCTTAGATTAATCTACTCAAAGTGAGAAACAGTTAAATGTAGTTTATAAGATTACAAACATGTTATTTTACCAGTAATAATAATAAATTTCCCCCTAGAACCATCACAAAAAATAATTATAGCCTATGCGAAGAGTCTGGAAATGAGTACAAAAATAAAACCAAAAAATGTTGCTCTTTGTAATAAGTAAGTTTAAAAATTTGAGAATTAAAAAAAAATTCAGTGAGTTATAGGTGCTGTCACAAAAAGTGTTACAACCGTCCCTGGTCTCCCCTACTTTATTTTTAATTGAGTCTAATTAATTAATTATTTGTATTTTAATGTTGGGAAATTGGAAATCAAGACCACTTGTGAGGTTTTATTGACAGGGACGATGATAGTTGCTAAGCAACCAGGATGCATCTCCACCTGTGCAAAAAGTAACAATGTAACAGCGGCAATGTCCGTGTGGTCAGTATGACCGGCTATGGCCGAAAAGGGAAAAATGTCATGGCTAGTTGAAGAAGAAAAAAAAACAGCAACAACAGTTTGTGCCACAGGGATCTTTATCAGCTTACCTTGGTGATGGGAGCCTCGATAGTCATGGAGTGAATCCTGGCGACGGAGGAATATCTTCTGTTCTGTAAACTAGGAGCTGCAATTCAAAAAACAAGGATTTTATGTATCAGGATAGTGGGACTCATTGATCATCTACTCTATAGCTGATAAATGAATGTCATTAATACTGTAACTGCAAAATAAATAAATAAATAAAAATACTGTAGATCCAATCCAAATGTTTTCATAAAAGCACAAAAGTACAAGTACCCAAAATAACGACTTAATCATCCTAAAACAAACAAAAAAAATAGATCAGAGAGCCTGCAATTGTTTGCCCTGATCTAAAGGAAATGTAAAATCTACAGAAAAGGAGAGGAAATGTAAATGTAAAAACAAATGTTAACATAATGGTAATTAGGTCGAGAAGAGAAATTGGTTTGATTGAAGAAGGGAGAAGCAGACAAAGCAGAAGAGACGAGGCACTCCGCTGAGATACCTGAAAATAGCAGCAGCTGTGTCAAAGTGAGTTGAGGAGGGAGGAACGTGATGTCACCGGCCCACGCCGTCTCTTTAGTTCAAGTACCGACCGCAACACAATGTGACTCACTGCCATCATCCCCTCATTCTTCCTTTGTGTTCCTGCCTTTACTTTATTCTCACTGCAGTTATCTCATCCTCTTTTTTCCCCATCGGAGCTCCATTCATGTCTACCAGAGGCTCAAATGAGAGACGACGCGTTTTGATTGGTCTTACCGTCACTACCACGAGAGCTGAGCGATCTGGCGTCAATCGAATCTTTCCTCCGGTCCCGGTGACGTAGAGAATGGCACTCTGGGGAGGGAAGTAATGGATGTTAAATGCACAGTTTAGACTGATGGGAAAGATTTAGACTGATAGAGCTGAGTTTCATTTCAAACATGATGTGTTTTGCCTCTGAAGAACTTCTAAATCTTGCCACAGTTTGAGCCTTTTCTAAACTGGAAAAATACGATCTGAAAGTGAAAAAAAGATCTGCAAGTGAAAAAATAAGTTCTGAAACTAAAAAAAAAATCTGAATCTGAAAACAAAGACCTCAAATAAAGTATATATGAAAGTGAAAAATGAAAAAGCATTTATTCAAAAGAAATTCCCAGATCACAATTATATTTAAACAGAACTTTCAGTTTAATTTTTTTTCTTTTCCAGTTACATTTTTGTTTTTCTAATTATCAGAACTACTGGTCTGGATTTGGCTCCATAGTGTCTCTTCAAGCCACAGAATCGTAATCAGACATTTTTCAGAAAAATAAATACCAGGCCGTATTTTAACAACCCAGTGTATCAGCTAACAGCACTTATTACTGTTCCAGAAGTATTTCCACAATTTCTGAAATACTTTTCTGACCATCTGTGTGAAAGATATTCTGTCTAAAAGACTTTTAACCAATTTCCCAAGTTGCAATTTCCTCTCCAGGTGGCCAGAATATTCTAATATGTCCTTTTGTGTGAAAGAGGGAAACATATAAAAGTGTTATTTTCATATGAATACATGGAAAAGTCTATATAGAGAATTATAACTGACAGTGAAATGTCTAAATTTTGGTTTATGTTATACAAACTGGGCAAGGAGAGACATACTTTCTGCTGCTGAAAACTGATTGAAAATCCGTAACTGTCATAACTGGTCAACAGGATTGTCATGATATTAGACTTTCACTACACAATTATCACTGCCAAAAGAATTCATGATATCCATGATATAGCTATAGAACATTTAAAAAAGAAAAAGTAAATATTACCAGTCATATTAATCTTGAACTTTGTCTATTGTGTGTTTTGTCTCTTTTTTTAGCAAATGAATCACACTAAAAATATGAGTGTAGTCTGAAGTCTGCAACCATAACTGAACAAAAACATACAAAAAGTGCATTTACATTTAGGAAACCAAGTGAACTAATTTAAGAATGTTTATAGAATATTATCATGTGTATTATTAACATGATATCAACATTTCATTAAAAAAAATCAGGGACAATTTAACAGGCTGCTGCAATTTAAGTATGAAATGATGTGTTTCACAGAGAGTTTATAACTGTTACTAATTGTCAGCTCGTGTCCCTAGTTGGGCATTTACATGTACAGTGCAATTAAAATACACAGCTTTCAGTATCATACAGATGAAAGCCTTTTCTAGACAAATCTGTCAGAATTTGTGGTATTTTACAGATTTTATTCACCATGTTTCTAGCAACTGTTCCTGTCTTGTGAGAGCCTGACTATGAACTAAACTGGCTAAAAAAAAATCCATGCTTTAAGTGTCCTGAATTAGTATTTATAAGAAGTAAATAAAAATTTAACAAACTGTTTAGAACCATCTATGGTGTAGTGGTACACAAGGTTATTGCAGTTAATTAATACTAAACTAAAAAGTATAAGTAAATGTGAAAAAAATATTTTAGGTAACTGAAATAAAAATAATAAGTAGACTCATTGTACACTTGTGTATTTACAAAACTAAAATAAAAATACACAGTAAATGTCTGTTTTAGTCTTTGACAATTTGTCAGCAGAACAAGAATTACGAAGTATTATCATACATTTACTGAGACTGTGCTGTCCTGTCATTTGCCTTTACAAAGTATTGTGTTTGTACTGTAATAACTTTCTGAACTTCATAATAAAATAACTACAACTAATTCTGAAACTAATAAAAATTAAACTAAAATTAACATTTTCAAACAATAAAAACTAAACTAAAATGAACAAACTCACTCTGGAAACTGAAACTGAATTAAAGACAAAAATTTAAAATCAAAAAAAGAACACAAACAAATATTTTTTTTGTTTAAATATAAAACTATAATAACTCTATTATGCAAATAATATTTTAAATGTTTTTTAAAAGGAAAGGTATAAAGTTTTATATTATTTATGCCCTACAATCAACTTAAATATCAACTGGTAATATTAACTGAGGTATGCAGTTATATTTTTGACTTGTCTCATAACCTTTTACTATATTCTGTCAGTTTTATAGCTGAGCTCTATGATTCAAATGTCATGATAGTACAGAGGAGTCAGTCTGCTAATCTAAAGCAAACTGTTCTAGAAATATCTACAAGTTTTTAAATTAAAAAGTATAAAGTATAGCCTAGCTGCCCAATTGAAAAAGAAACTGAACTGAAGAAATTGAAAAATAAAGATGAAAAAGTAAGCTTTGTTTAGTTACCTGACTGCGAGTGTTCCCCGCTGCACCTCTCCTCCTTGTTGAACTTGTGGACCTGAAGACAGACAGACAGAGAGAGCAGAAGCTGATTAAAGTCGAGGTTTGGATCACGACCAAGAGTCACTGTTGGTTCGCCTTCGCTGTGAGGAAAATAATCAGCCTAATTTCCTGCTCCTTGAAAGCAGCACACTGGCAGGATTACTGCTGTTGATTAAAGACTTAATGTGAGCCGGCGATTTGATGTTCTTCATACTCGGAAGATATCTTTTCATCTCACCTCAACAGCCTCAAATCTTTGATATTTTAACACTTCATTGTGTATTTACACAACCTGTGTGGGAGTCATTTCTTTAAGTATTAAAAGATTCTCTGAATCTTCGACCTGTGACTGCTAAAGCTGCTTATGAATACAGAGGAAGCAGATGAATGAAACTGTAACGGCAGCTCTGCCAAAACATAGTGACTACATATAGATGACGAGTTTCCATATGACGTCAGTGACGTGTTAAGCTGATAATTTTTCAGAGAAAAAAAACAAACAATTATACAGAGTCTCTTTTCATGATAATGATTAAGACTAGTTGACATCAAGGAAACTTGGCTGACATAAGCTTCTGATTTATCTTATCTTATTTATGCTGCACCAACACATCTGACTTATATCCAGTGACGTCCAGCAGGATTTTCATAAGTCATGTTTCCATCCACACAAAGTCCACAGAACTTCTAGTCACAGGAACTACTTTTCAATGAACTAAAAGGTTCCTTTAGCCTGTTTTTGTCTGTTTTCCACCACAGTCTAAAACCCAGTTACAAGATTTGTGCATATCATCTCCCTCTGCATCTCTGTGCAGCTCTCATGCATTATGGTGCATTATGGCGACTCCATCGTCCCTGGTAGGATGAGGTTCTATTTAAAATGAAATTTTATATAAAAAAAGAGGAAATGAATATGAATGTGAAATTTAACCTCTTGTGAAGTGTGAACTTGCACAACACTGGAAGGGGGGGGGGGACCTCTATGCTTTCAGCCTGTGCTGCTTAGTGATGTTTTAGGACCTGTAAGCAAACTTTGTGTCATAACTACTTATGGATGCTGCTTCTCAACAGAACTGTCCATCTGAGAATCTGAGCCCAAAACAACAACATTAGAACACTGCAAAACTGGAGACTCAAGCTAATTATCTGTAGTGCTGTAAGTAGTGAAAACTTAACTTTTGTTTAAAGAATCTACTAACAAGTGCCACAAGATTTTTTTTATTTTTACTGAAAATCAAATACTGTGTTTTTATACTTAAAATGTATTCAGCTCTGTTAACTTATTGCAAAATCATTCAAATAAGACCATAAATCACATAGTTAGGAGGCTATTATAGATTTGGGTTTACAGTGGCCTTAAAAAAAACATAATTTGACTTAATTAAATTACACAAGAATGATACTTAATCAAGGCAACAAAATGCAAAAAATATTTTAATATGTTGGTGTTTCTGAGCATTTACCAAAACTGCGAACCTGACAGCTCATTCTCCTGTGTTCATAATAATATATTTTCATGGAGGAGACAGAACATCCTGTTAGTCACACTGAGGTTATAGTAGATATGGATATGAAGATCCTCTAATCCAGTTACAGGAGATTTTCCTCACCCAGTGACTCACTGCACCTTTACATATTGCTGACAGAGCATCCCGCACGTTTATGCAATGATGAATGTGTACATGCAAGCATGCTGTATTTTCATTCATTTTTACGTGCAAAAATCAGAAAAAAAATAATTTTGATACATAAAAATGGGTTCCTGAAATGTTTGTCAATTACATTTCATTTTTAACTCTCACACAATTGCTCATTTTCTCTTCTTACAGCCCCCTCTTCTAAAGTCGCCTGCTCTCAGGTCTCCAGTGCGTCCCATACTGAGTAAATAGGATTAAGACAGTATAAACACTTCTAATGACATACAAGGTTGCCAGATTTAGCTGGCTACATCTTAATGGGCTTCTTGGGCTGCGAAGCACAAACACACATCTAAAAAAACATCTTCTGAATTGACTCGACTGAAGCTGGGAAATAGTTGAGATTATGATGGCCCTTAATTGAGAGGCAAAGACAAACAAAAGTGACCCTAAACCTGCTGTAAGGCTTGAGTGCTTAGACAAATACTGCTAACTAAACAACACAATGAAATGGAAACCGTGGTCCACAGCCAAACGTCTGGGTGGGAAAATACGTGGAATAATGTGTGTGGTTGAAAGTGCTCAGAAGAAAATGTTCTAAGAGAGGATACAGTATCAGATGATGCTATCCTGAAAGGACCTCTGTGGCCTCGGCTCGTCAAACAGATAATGCAGTCACTTCAGGTTTTCGCAGGATTTTTTTTGGGAATTGTTGCAGCTGAAAATGAATGATTGCATGCCAGCTTTTTAAATAAATTGTGACACGTGTTGCAATGTTTTTAGGCATTTTTTTGTGTGATGAAATTTCAGGAGTATGTGAAAATTTTGGTGTAATTCATTAAAAATCTTACCCGTACCCTTACCCAAAAGGGTCAGGGTTTTTAAATTCTAACAAAATATGCTTTATTTGTATGACCTCAATTCTAAAACAGTTGAGATGTTCCGTAAAATGTGAATAAAACAGAATGCAAGATGCGTTTTCGACTTAAATACAGTACAAAGATATTGAATGTTTTACCAATCTAACACACAAAGCAAAAGCCATATATAAACAACATTCAGAAACACTGCTGATTTCTCTGCAGCCTCAATTCACCTGAGATGGATTGACACAAAGCAGTAAATAATAACACATTCAACCAATCCCCATGAATTCTGCATGACCTTGCAATTTTGTCCAATCACCACAAGGTTGACTGATCATAGCAGTCCCCCTGCAAATGTTATACATTTATATCTTAATGAAGCTACTCAGTATTTTATTTACCTTTTTTTGCAGAACACAAGGTTTGTCATTGACATTTAGCAATGCTCTGTGCAGATTTATATCTTATTATTTTGTGGTCTTCATGCACTTATTCCTTTACAAATAAAGCTTTTTTGAATTTTTGTATTCCTGAGCTTTTTCTGTAATTATACTTAGAACACTCAGGAGACAATGCACTTTTATTCTCACTGAGTGTCTTTGATTTTTAATGAATTATAGAAAAATCCTGGAAATCCTGGAGGGACTGACATATGACGTTTGCATGGGGGACTATTATGATTGGTGGAACTCGTGGGAAACTACAATCTGATTGGTAAGATTTGCGGAAAAGTTGCGGTGATTGGACAAAATTGCAAAGTCGTGCAGAATTCACAGGGATTGGTTGAATTTGCATCAGTTGTTGCAATTGCAACTCCGTGGATGGACTGATAGTGTCTCAGTGAAGATGCGCTACATGCCTCACGACATCATTTAGTTTAAAATGTTAAAGACTAAACTTTTGTTCTCACTTTGCATCAGTTCTGTTGTATAACGTGGTGAAAATGCTTTAAGAAAAGAGAACACCCTGATGATACCACTCAGTTTGACTCTGCACAAATCAGGTTGAATTCCATGGTTTGGAGAATGGGATCAGTCGCTGCCATGTCTAAGGATTCCCAATCCCAACGAGCAGGAATGAATGCCATGTGGCTTTGGCAGGCAGATGCCAACGGCTGACTCACCTTATGCACACATGATGAAAGACAGCAACAAGCTAAAGCTAGTCTCTGTGCAGCTTTGCCTCGGGTATAAATAGCCCTGGCGCCTGGCTGCTAGCCCTCTCAGGCCTTAGCGGGGGATCCTGGTGCTTAGCCGTAGCTTAGCATAGTATGACGTTATTGGCCTGGAACCCAGCTGAGAGCAGTGACACACACCTGCTCCAGAGTAAGTGTGCACGCTGCTGAACAGAGCTGGAAGCCTGTGAGGCTCAAGTATTTAAATCTGACACTTTAGCTTGCAGTTCATTCCAAGTATTTATGTAAAACTAACTGCCAGCAGAGTTTGCAATCTACGCTCGAGTCCAGTTTGGACTCAATCATTCATTTCTCCACCACCAGGCTTGATTGGGCCAAGCTGTGCTGTAGCATTAGGACTGATGATGGACTGATGTTTGTTCAAGCTCCACAACAGAAAAAAACAACTCACTTCAAAAACAGGCTTATGAGTCTCAGGCTTTTGAAAATTAAATTTTGTAGCAGAATTATCTCCAAACAGCTGCCAGTAAGCTGAGGATTTATCGTTTTGAGCCCACAAATCAGAATTTTGGGAAGATTTTCAGAGCAAATGGTTTAAGATTTCAAAGTGTTTGAATTTTTGCCTCAGGTACATAAATGATCAAAGATCAAGGATTTTATTGCCACTCTTAATCAGGATACTTTGAATTTTTTTGATATGGTTGATATTTAATATTTGATATAATTATCCATAGTCCGTGTATTATCTAATAAATATCAGCTGAAGTTATGCTATATTTAGAATATTTTAACCGCATTACCTTTGTGTCAGACAGCATTTTCCGATGGCAAACTGCAGCTATATAAAAGCTCCTTGACTCCTTTGGCAAAAAGAGGTCATTTCAGCTCGCAGAACACATTTGCTTGTCTTCTGTTGCCTCAACTGGTTTATTTGTGTTCTTCTGTGACTTATGTGTTTTAAAGGGTAATTTTGGATTTAAGTCACACAATTACACAAACAAAATAACATATCAAGGCAGCAGAAGGCCAGCAACTCATGTTCTGTGAGGAGAAATTACTGATTTTGTCAAAGGAGTCTGGTGGCTTTGGAGAGAGTGACATGTGGCTCATGGTTTCCCATCTGGCAGCAAGGCAAAGCAGTGGAAATATTCTAAATATAGTGTACACTTAAACCGATAAAGATTTTTTTTTAGGTGGCTAAAATGTCAATGTCATTTTGCATATTGACGTACCCAGTTCTCACAAGTTCAATATCCAAATCAAAGAACCAGAACAAACTATCTTTATTCTTTTTATTGCATTGCCTTCTTTTTTTCCTGACTTGTCTTTCTTTCCTATCCCTTATATCTCTCTACTGCTGTGAGACTGAAATTTCCCCACCAAGACAAATAAATAGCTACCTACCCTACCTAAAATACATTTTGTGGCTGACCCTGTCCATAGCAGTAAACTGTTTAGCTTCCTACACTGGTACTCCTGCTACTTTCTCCAAACTAGGGGCGGGCAAACTGCCATCTATTCTAGGTAATACACTGACAGTGGATAATACCTCATTCAGCACCACTACACATACTCAGAACTATCCCTTTAAGGATCAAGGCTCTTGTGTGGCTTCTTGTAAGAACCTCTGCTCTCAGGAGCTAAACAGCTACTGAGCATTTCATCATTACCAAAAAGAAAACTAAAAGACGACTGAAAAGAAATGTGTCACACACTAGATTATCACTCGACTCACCTGATTATTGTTGTCAATATGAGGTCTCTTGATGGCTACAAAATGTCGAATCTTCCTGTTGGACGAGAGAAAACAGTCTGTCAGTAATTTTTCAGTTCTTGTAAATGTGCACTGATCACTTTGGGTCGATTATTCTTAGCTTACCCTCCCTGGCCGATGACCGGCGTTATCTTCACATGTTGTTGTATACTGTCGCCTGACTTCTTTCTGGCGTAGTAAATACCCTGCCATTCCTTCAAGACAACAGAACAGTCAGGGAATGATACAGTATTGTCTCATTTCACAGATGGTGGATGGATGGATGGATGTGAGACTGACCTTTCCTTTTTTGATACAGGTGTTGATGGTGTCCAGCAGGTCCGCTCTGTTCTTGTCACTCTTGGGGAGTTCAGTCAGTTCCTTCCCGATCAGCTCCCCCTTGTGGTAACCCATCATCCGCTCAAACGCTGGGTTCACATACTGGATCAAAACCAGGAAGATGTTAGATTTAAAGGACCAGTGTGTAAGATTTTGTGTCATCTACTGAACTTGCAGAATGCAAAATCTTGTCATCACCCTCCCCTTCCAAGCATATAAGAGAGCTGGAGCAAAATGACGGCCTCTGCGGCAGAGATATAGACAAAACATTTATATTGCTCATCTATAAACAAAAACAACGGTTCTTACTTTCATGTGACGTTACACTACTCAGTGACCAATCTTTGTTTTTTTTTTTGTTCATGGGAATTGTTTAAAATAACAAAAATATAGAATCCTTTAACGGACCAGTGCATAGGATCTAGTGGCATCTAGCAAAGAAGTTGTAGATTGCAACCAACTGAGTACCACTTGCCTCACCCTCTCCTTCCAAGTGTTTAGGAGAACATACTGCGGCTGTGAAACTTGTGAAAGGCCTGTCTAGAGCCAGCGTTTGGTTTGTCCGTTCTGAGCTACATGGTGGCCTCCCTGGAGGAGGACCCTCTCAGCCATGTCCAGAAGGTAATCATAGATTTGCAAAATGTCACACATGTGCACTTGATGCAGCACAGGCTTTAGGAAGTCCGTTGACATAGTGCAGGCATTTTCAAAGTCTGAGACTCTGGGCCTCAATTCCTGGATATCTATGGCATCATGATTATGTTATTTGATCCCATCATTAATCAGTAAAAATATGAGTATGCATGAGTTCTCAAAGTGTGGCTGGCAGGTAAATGGCAGCCCTCGGAAACATCATGTGCCTCATTCCCTCAATCATACGCTGGATCCCTAAACTGGCACTCGGTCATCAAAACTTTGAGATCCCTTGCTTTAAAGGAAATGTTTGATATTTTCTCGTTCTGACTTGGTATGTGTACATGTACATTAGGGCTGAACAATTCTGGATTATTCATTATTCTTATTTTGATTGAAAAACCAAACCAAATGAAGAGGCTTTTTTTTTTTAAGTCTGTAGAATCTGATTTGTAGGAGAGGACATGTCTGCCTCATGACATTCATTAATTTAAAAGTTTGACAAACATTTTTTCTTTAACAAACATGGCACCTGATTTAAAAATTGCAAAAAGCCATATTGTGATTAACTGCACAGCCCTTATGTGCATGCATGTATGTGTGTGTGTATATCATCCGTACCTGTATTATGTGGTCCTCACTGGTGATCTCCACAGCCTCTTGGCAGTGCTCCAAAGCAGTGAAGACAGAGTTACAAGCCCTGCGGATGAACAAAGCCACAGCAGCTCGGCTTAGTGACACCAGCTTGTATATATGTGTCTGTTCATGTGTGTGTGTGACTGCTTGGTTTGTGCGTCATGAGGTGTTTTTCCTGTGTTGTACCTGAGTTTGAACTGGCAGCGCACCTCTCCATGTTCAATCTGTATGAGCTCATTGTAGCAGGCTGACACACTGCTGTTCTCCACAAACCTCTGGAGGCCAAACAAGGTTAAGTGGTGTTTGAAGAAGAAGAAGAGAGACGAGTGGAAAATTGAATGAGTCAGGATTTACTCAGTAGCGACTTGTTTTCCAGCCTCCTACGTCATTTTCACACCATCAGACACTGCTGACAATAAGTGCTTCTTTCACAACTGGCTACATGCTGCTATTTTAGTGTCTCGAGTCTCTCAGAAGGCCAATAAAAAAGCATCTATCAGAAACAAGGACAACACATTCAGTCTGTTATAAACACACAGTCACAAGCTGAGGACAGTTGTTGGACGTACTCTGCTGAATCCAGCACAGAGGAGAGGAAGAACAGATGGCTCATCCTGATCTGCTGGCCTGCACAATGACAGAAAAGAATCATCACCATCTGAAACCACAATCTTTTCTTATGATACTATACAACTTTATTGTCAGCTTCAGGAATATGCTTGTAGTGGTACACATCCATATGGAAGATAATGTAGTTTAAAGGCCCTGAAAACTTATTTTTCTCAATTTATGAGTGATGGGAAACTACGTGAACAGTATTTTCTGCAAAAGTTACAACACTGTAAAAACAAAAAAGGCAACTTCAATAGATTTTTGAGTTTTGAGCCCAACTCAGTTTTGAAAAAGTTTTAATAATGTTGAAATAATTTACTTTTTTTCTTTAGATACATTTGATCTTTGAGTTTTCAAACCAACCCAAAAATTTGTATTGCAAAAACTGTTGAGCAAACTCATTGAAGTGAAAGAGAATACATTACCACCATAAGGTGAACGTTTTTTTTTTCACTTGCTTGGTCAGGCAAGTGGGTTAGAAATCTACTTGCCCCTGCACAAATTGTTTTATTTATCAAACTGCCCCCTAGTTTGGGAACCACTGGTTTAAGTGTACACTATCTTTACAATATTTTACTGTTTTACCTTGCCAACAGACAGTCTTTTCAGAAGGGAAACCGTTGTTATATAAGTCAAATATCACTCTCTCCAAACCAACCAGACTCCATAGGTAAAATCAGTAATTTTACCTTGTAGAACACAGGAGTTTACTGGTCTACTGCTGCCTCAATCGGTTAGTTTGTTTCTGTTACTGTGTGACTTTGGTGTTTTAAAAAGCTTAGTTCATATTCACCAAAGTCACACAATGACACAAACAAATTAACAGATCAAGGCAGTAGTAGAAAACTCCTGTGTTCTGCAAGGCAAAATTACCATTTTCGCCTGTGGAGTTTGGTTGGTTTGAAGAGAGATTTTAATATTTGGCTTGTATAATGGCGGTTTCCCGTCAGAAAAGCCAGTCAGTCAGCAAGGTAAAGCAGTGAATATATTCTAAGTATAGCGTAGCCTTAAACTGAAACAGATTTTTTTAGGTGAGCCTTTTTCAGGTGACTAAAATACATTTTGTTGTTGACCCTGCACTACTGAGCTTCCATGCTGGTACTCCTCTCTGCTTCTCCAAACTGGGGGCATGCCAAACACCATCTACTGTTGGTAAGACACTGAACATCTGAATATACACTGAATAAAAAATACAAGTACGTCATACAGCCCCACTTTAAATAATCCCAATGATCCCTTTAAGGCATAATTGCACACAAAACCCAGAGGATATGAAAATCCACAACAGATGAAGTCAAACTTACTTTTGTGGCACAATGGCTAGAATAACTGTGTTTTCAGAGGGCTTTGTGGCGCGGATCAACCTGGAAATAAAACAAAGGGATTAAAAGTCAGCAGGAGTGTCAACAGGAGTTCATTCCATTCACACTTTGAGCTCATGAGAAGTGGTTTGGACTCAGGTACAGCCGGACAAACATGTGGGCAGATCGGGGGTGATGTCATTGCCACAAAGGAGGGGCAGAACATTTCTGCGCTTTACACAGAAACACCAAACACAACATCTGCTTCAGAGGTTCGGCCACAAAGCCACACACACACACCGCTGGCAGGACGTACAGTACAGTACGGGAAAGTGGCCCGGGGGTGGAAGAGGAAAGAAGACAGTGTGATGGAGGATGAAAAGGACAAACAGAGGGAACAGATGATGGCAGAGATCCTCATGGGGGGATAAAGATGGGAGGAGGGGGAAAGGAAAGAAAAAAGAAACAGTGTTGAGTAAGGGAGTGAAGAAGCAGCTGCCAAACTGTGGTAATCAGAAGACGGGAGAGATGAATGGATCTGTTCCTTTGCTGGGGAAATAATGAAGCACTTATAATAAATCACTCTACTAAATATATGGTGGTGGCTTTTAGTGTATCCAAGAACTCTGGACTGGCTAGTACTGTATCTAACAATAACTACAGCCCAAAAGTCTGCAGAAATCATGACTGAAATAAACACAGAGGAGCATAGGCCTATATTTCACCAGCTTCAACATAAATAAAAAGTCTTTACAAGCATTCTTGTAATGATGCCTAGAAGGTATCCACACAGGCATTAAGACAAACCATGAGACACACAAACACTTTGAGACATGGGAATTCCCATTCAAATGCCTGAAACACAAGTTCTTTGTTAGATATGAAAAAGAGAACATCCAGCTTTTATTAGTTACTTCCAAAAACTAATAAAGATTGGTAACAACTCAAATGTCAAATTTATTTTTGTCAATGACCTATAAATTTTCAGTAACGACTGGACAAACACGGTTTCTTTTGACTTAAAAAGTTAATGTCCAGGTTGATTTAAGTTGACTAAATTTGAAAAGACAAGTGGAGGTACTTTTGTAATTATTTAAAACAAATAAACTTTTCTAGTCAATTTTAAAGTGTATTAGAGACACAAGGTGAGTATGTTTTTAACTAACTATAAAACAAACAATGCATGCTGGGAAGTCTGCCAATATACTGATCATATTTCTTTAGAAATGAAATTTAATGAGTTGATTGTGCCCTGTAAAGTACATTCATTCAACTCATCATTTCAAATTAAAAGAAGAAAGTTAGAAGAACTTTATAACTTCTCAAGTGTTCTGAAATTAAAAAGAGAATTTACAAGTTTGAATAACTTGAATAAATATAAACTTGCAAATTTCCATTAAGTTAATGAGAAAATATTAATTGATTCCACTTAATCATAGTATGATTTATTTTTATTTTTTTACAGTGAAGGACTCTGACATGAAAACCCACAATGTTGAAGTCTTCTTGAGGGATTCAGTAACAAGAGGGGGAATATAGGACTGAAAATAAATCCTAAAAATTTTTAAAATGCCTGTTGACACCACAGCGGATAAACTTAGTATAAAACTCAACTAACACCTGGCAAGCGCAAGGAGTGAATGAGCCTATTCTGCAGTTAGAGGAGGTTTGCTGTGGAAAAATGGTCAAGAAAGAAAAGAAAAATCCCCTCACTTCTGTATGTGTACTGCTCTTGGTCCCCCTGGGCCACTATCCAGCTTTCATGTCAACAAACAAACTCACAATGTGTAGTTCAGACTCCCTCAAGTGCCACTCTGTTTTAATAGCCTCGTATGAATTGTGACATCCAGTATCTACTGATGCTTCTTTTTAGACCAAAACACTGAACTGAGCAACTTAAAGAACACAAGATAACAGACTGGAGTAACTCAGAATGTGCAGCTTCAGGTTGTAGACGCATGTGGTGCCTCCAATGAACACCAGATGGTGCCAACAAGCCCTCCACTACAGTCACAAAGCTACAGTGTTTGAGAGTCTGGATGTTCCTTTATAGGACTGATTGGCAGGAAATCTCAGAAGTATTGATCATTTTTGATCAAAGTGAAGGATTACATGGTCTTTGTTAGAGAAATTCTGTGACCATTTTGGCAGATGAAGCTTTTTCTATGCTTTCTAAGTTTAATATCAAACACGCATGTTTGTCTGAAAGCAGCAACAGAAAAGAAGCCAGATTACTGTGTCGGCTCAGGTTCTTAAAAAAATGCAATCTGATGCTTAAAACAATAGGTCAACATTTTGGGGAAAAGGGTAATTCACTTTCTTGCCGAGAGATGAAAAGATTGATACCACTGGTCTGTTTGGTAGACTGAACAAACTCAGTTTTTAGTGACTATAAACACAGTTTGTGTAGATGAAAGGCCAAAACACAGAAAAAGCTATAAAAGGCCTAAAAGCTTAAAAATAGCAGTGTAGGTGTGGACGGGGCCGCAGTCTACTCATGTGATGGCAGCACCTACAGCCACACATTAAAAAGCTGAATGATGCACACACTCACCCACATTATTACCACATGTTCAGTTACTTTAATTTGCAGTCACCTAAATTATTTATAACACATAATTTGTTTGGTTTAGAACTGTTTATCAGCACTTCGACAAGACTTTTTCTTTAATGCAGCGTGCACATTTAGTTTACATTGTCTGACATGTTGCCAGTTACTTTTGTAAGTTATATTCATTAATTTCTCTTTGAGTTACCTGACTGCTGAGTTCACTTCCTGGTCTGAGTGTGGCAAAAGGTGGGGCTGAGGGCGGAGCCTGTTTTTTTGGCCATACCACAGACCGTACCAAGAGCTCTGATATCAGGGGGGTGGATTACGGTTTGTTTTTTGTTAGTGTTTCTTTAATAGTCTTTTCAGCCAGTATATATATTGCCCAAATGTCTTATTCTGCTGGGTCTGTTAATTGAAGTTATGTCTTGTTTTGTTAACCTCAAATTTAATTGCCTTCAGTTATCTACTTTGTAAACTATTTTGGGGGAAAATACCTGCCTTTTTTAACATTAAACCTGTGTTCTTTTTGCCTCGACTGATCAGTCCAAAAATTACATGAAAGTTCTGTCTGTCTTGTCTTTGTGCTGAGCTAAACAGCTGCAACTTTATATTTATCGTACTTTGGTGAGTTGTACCAATCTTTTCATCTAACTCTCGGCTAGAAAGTGAATACATTTATTTCCCAAAACGTCAAGATAAACTCTCAGACAGAAAATCAATAAATGTATATGTCCCCCAAAGTTGAATAAAGTCCAGTCTAAGATACAACCTACATTTCCCACCATGCTTCTTGGACTGAGTAGTTTGTTTGCTGTGTTATGTTATAAAATGCAAATGATTTAAGTTAGTGTTTGTGTTTGTTCAGAACATAGTGGTTTATGTTGGAAATTCTTATTTTATACTTTTTGTTTCAAAAGTTTTATACATTTTTAATCATTAGTGAGGAAGCTGTTGCATTTCTTTTGGCCTGTACTTTATGTATTTTTGAGTGTTTGTCCCTGATGTTGAATGTCTTTGTGGGACTGAAGTCGCTGCAAGCTGTTTTCTGGCTCTAATTTCAAGCTGCTTGCCGCAATATGTTATTTTATTCTCAACAACCATCTGGTGACCCTCAGAAATTATCTCACGACCCCCCTCGGGATCCCGACCCCACGGTTGAGAACCACTGCTTTAAAGCAACCAGAAAGTTTGTCATTCAGTCCACCAAAACATGAAATAAGAAATATATACACAGTGACAGCGGACACACAGCAGATGAGGCTCACCGGCACACAGCTTCAGGCTCAAAGTAGCGCGAGTGGCGTCCATCAATGACTATGATCTCATGGTGCTTGTCCAGGAAACACTCGACGGCAGACTCAGGCGTCCGTGCGATATTACACCTGAACCCGGCGCGGTCACAGGCCCACCAGAAGGCATCGCTTTGGCTGTCCTCCTTGGCGAACACCAGCAGGACCTGAGGAGACAGGAAGGAATGGACGCCTGGGTGAGACAGTGCTGCTACGACGGTGATAATTATAGAATATCTGTGTTAGTGGGTCCACACTACATTTACGACTCAGACAGGACATTCTCCAGAGCAGCCAGATGTCCAACAACCAGGCTTCAGCTGTCGTATTCACCTCTAACACCAACGTTACTGACATTTATGGGCCTGAATAATAAGTGTAATCTTTCTTTATGACTCAGAAAACATGAATTTGTGATTTCATTGAGATCATTGCTAAAACCGTCCAATGTGACAGCATCTCTCAGACATATTTAATCCTTTAACACCCACCTCCCTTTTGACCAGGACCATTTTTGATCTTTAGATGCTGAAACTGGACACAACTTTTTCAAGATTTATTACACTGTTGGGCTGCCAGACAACTTTGCACAAAGGGAGAGTGAGTTATACTTTGTGGGGCATTGTGTCTGGAATATTTTGCAACAATGACAGAAAATACCAGAACTTTTTGTAGTTCTATCAGTTTGTTGAAGTTTTACATTGTGCCAGTAGCAAAATTTAAATTTTGTGTAACTTATTTTGAATATAATTAAGAGCTGATCAGATGTATTAAGTGCTCTAATGACCAGTACCTTGAAAAACCACACATCTATCGAAGAAATGATCAGTATTGGTAAATTTATAACAAAAAGTACTGGTATAAAGTTTGGTATTGCTCATCCCTGAGCCAGGCTAGCTATTTTACCCTGGACATACATTTTTCAAAGATATTTATATTGTTGGTCTGCTACATAACTTTGAAGAAAGAGGCAGTGAGTCCCAGTGGAGGTTTTTGGTATTCAGAAAGTTAATGTTATAGCATAGAGCTGATTAGATTGCCCCCAGCAAGGGAATTCAATTCCAGCAAGTAACCACTTCACCACATCATGTTCAAGTATTAAATCTGGTCTCACTACAATGAAATGGTTACTATGGGGATGAACATCAACAAACAGGAATACAATTGGGCTCTTTGAATCCACAAAAGTCTTGGCTTTCCCGTCAGACCCAATATATGTAATGCCACACTGTTCAGGGACCAGTGCATGCAGAAATATTCAAATACACCGTTTTCAGAATAGGTGAAAATGACAGATTTATACTGCATGCGAAAAGCTGCATGGTTTTTGCTCAAAACAGCAGGAGATCAGCAGAAAGTGGGCACGTTTGTAAAGGGGAGATGCTTTAAAATTCAGGCTGCATACTCACACTCTGGATGTAATGACCTTTGAGAAAATCAAAAAAAGAAAACATATGTTGAAGTATAGATATCACAGGTTGGAAAAGGCTGAAACATAAAAACATGTTCTTTATTAACCTTTTCACCTGCTGGACAGTCGTATTAAACGCTGCAACCCCCTCACATGATAAATTAAAAAAGTACAAAAGGTAGAAAAAGGGCAAAAAAAAAAAATGCAGTGAAATAATAACTGTCACACAATGTTTTAATATTTCATGCCTTCCACTGGAATTGTTGGCAGTAGAAAGCAGGCTGGATAAGCTACCAATCATTAGGTTGAGTTCAGGGAGATAAGTGACTCAACACAAGCAGTTGCAGAACAATGTTTCTTATAGAAGTTATCAGTGGAACCTATCAAGAAGCGTGTAATTTTTCCTAAATATAGAAAAGACATCAAATCCTCTCGCTGTGAGGAAGCAGAGGGAGGATTTGCCCTTCGTGGAGTTTGCATCACGTGTGGATTTCCTCCTGCAGTCTTATGACACACACACACACAGTTCAGGGGATTTGAAGACTATAAACTGTCTATAATTGTGAGTGTGTTCACCCATCTGCTTGAGATTGGCTGGAAACCTGACTGCTCATTGCATGCTGGGATACCCTCCAGCCTGCTTCATTGAAAAAAATAATTAAAAAGAATAGATAAAATAGCAAGGCTACACAGACAACGTCGTGTAAATGTTATAGTAACTTTTTCGGATGAATTATTACTTCAAGATTAAAGGGACATTTGGAAGATTTTTTGGAAGTTGGGTTTTATGAGATCCACAGACAGTATATTATGTATTATCAGTATTAGTGTATGTTATATTTAGAATATTTTCACCACTTTACCCTACCGTCAGACAGCCTTTTCTGATGGGAAACCACTGTTACTGAATATAAGCCAAAAAGAACACAGGAATTGCTGGGCTACGGCTGCCTTAATTGGTTAGTTAGTTTGAGTTATCATAGGACCTGGGGCCAAGATTTCAAAACTTTTAATCCAGACCAGAATGATCCATTAAGTCTCAAAACTGGGCATTTCAAAACCAAAGAGATGTAATCCTGATCCTACAAAAACAGGATATGGATTTGGTGAACCAATCCTACCCAGGATCCAGATCAAATGTTATTTTTTGGGTATTTCAAAACTCTAAGGTGCAGATTAGCATTGTTTTGATGCTTCAAATCAGGATTATCCTGATCCCACTGGAGGGGTGGATTCAGCATGGATTCAAGGTGAATGTAGAGACATGTAGGGCTTGTGGGATGCATTTAATCATTACTTTATTAATTTCTTGCACACAGATCATGCCAAAACAATATCCATTCTATTAAACAATTAACAAATAAATCAATATTTTCAATTAGAAAAAAACAAACAAACTCCAAGCTGTTGTTGAGTAAAACAGGTGCAAAAACAAGACTTTCACTTTTTTTTTCTCTGTCCAATGTGCAAAATAATTTTCACCAGCATCATGCTTGACAATATCGCTAAATGATGCGGTGGAAAACCCAACTAGATGACTCTGAACTGCCACTAGACTGACCAGCTGGACAATCAATGAAAGACACTCTCGTGAAACATTATTTTACTGAGGGTCTTCTGATAGATAAAGACATTAGTATTCTGACAAAACAGTTATGCTACAGTTTCTTTTTTTTTATCCAGCAAAACATTTAATTAGTAGTAACAATGCAACATTTTCACATCTGTGTTAATGAAATGTTATTTTGACCAAGAGGCCGATCCAACGACTGCAAATCTAGATTCTGCAATCCTGATCTCGTGGTACAGTATCTGGATCAGAGTGATCCTATCTGACAATTCCTTGAAACACCAGTACAGATCCAACCAGATCAGTTTGATCTCAGCTAGCAAAAAAAGAGAGTTCGTTCGGATTCACTAAAGTCACATGATAACACAAACTAAGTGAGCGAGGCAGCCGTAAACCAGCAACTCCTGTGACCTGCGAGGCATAATTACAGTTTTTGTCAAAAAAATCTGGTTGCCTCGAGGGAGTGATATTTGGCTTATATAACTGGTTTCCCATGTCTGATGGAAAATCAGAGCCTTTTTATTTTAAGTGGTTAAAATACATTTTAGTGCTGACCCTGTCCACAGTGGTGCATTGCTTATCTTCCGGTAGATTAACTAGCAGGGATGGAACCGTTGATAATATAACTTTTATGAGTCAGAGCATTGCTGTGACCAGAAAATGTTTTAGGTATGTAACATCAAACACTCTGAACCAAGTGATTCAGGCCTTAGTTCTGCCACACCTCAACTGCCGTTCAGTTATTTGTTCATCCGTAGCTAAGAAAGATCCAAAACAAACCTCCAAATCGCTGAAAACGAGGCCACCAGATTAGATCTCCGCTGTTCAGTGTGCACTAATGTTGATGCACAGAAATCTCTCATGACTGACTATAGAGAACAGATTACACTGCAGTCCTCTGATCTTCTTCAGGAGTGTCTTAAATAACAACAAAAACCACTGTACTTTTCTGATTAAGGAGTGAACATCAGAAGCAGACATAACCAACTGACTAAACGGGTCAGTTCAGGATATCTTTTACCACCTAGACCAGGGATGAATCTCTTCAAATCTACTGATTTATAAAGAGTTTGAGTTAGGCTCAAAACTCAAAAATGTATTGCAGTGTGCTGCCTTGACATCTGAAGTCTTCTGCACAATTTTTTTTTACAGTGTAGAGGACTTGCTGACCTCATGGTGTCCGCTAATGGGGATCCTAATAAACCAACTAGCTTAGCTTCCTACACTGGGACTCCTGTTGCTTCTTCAAACTGGGAGGAAATATACTGACTATGGATAAGTATCTCACACAAAATTCAAACTATCCCTTTAACTGAGCAGCACAAAATCACTAATGAAAGCTGTTTCTCAACTGACAGACATGAAGCCTGCAGAGCGTGGATTTGTGTTTTTGATCCCACACTGCGTTTTGACCACGAACACACCAGTCACCTTTGGTACAGTGGTGAGGAAATACAACACACATACAGTGGAGACACACACGCTCTCATACACACACGCACATACACAAGCAGCTGGTGTGCAGCCAGAACCAACAGTACTCGGCTCTGGCTCACAGCAGCATCACCTCTTGACCCCCCCTAAGGACAACAAAGGATAGAGTGACACAGGGAGTGAATGGAGGGGCGGCAGAGAGAGAGAGAGGGAGAGGGGAAAGAGGATGAGTGCGTGGGTGAAAAGGGTGGAAGAGGCCTTAAGTTATGATTGTCCTACGGAAGCCCATGTCCACCAGTGAAAGAAAAAAAAAATCTCCATGGTAACTGATAATTATGAAAAAATATCTCCATGGTAACTGATAATTATGAGAGAAAATGTCATAATTATTAGGTAAAGTCAAAATTATGAGATAATTTATCATTTTTAAGAGGAAATAATCACTTTTTATCTTGTAATTTTTATTTTTATCTCATAATTCTGATGTTTTCCTCACAATTTTATGCTGAATTATGATTTTTTATCTCATTATTATTATTATCCCCGTCAGGGGATTTTGTGATCGCTTCTTGTCTGTGTGCAAATGTGTGCGAGTGATCAGTGGACCTGCATCTTGAGCGGAGTTAATCGAGGATATTATATGACTGATCAGCCTAATTTCTTTTCTGCACATTAATGACTGTATGCTGAAGGACCTCTGTGATTCATAACTTTTGTGGCCACAGGAATTACAGGTCATCCCATTCCTGTGAACTCAAGTTTCTACAAATTTGGCATAAACGTCCACTTGGACTCAAAGATTAACTGATCAGACAAACATCAAAGGTCAAAGGTCAAGGTCACTTTGACCTCATGTCCGTCCCATTCTTGTGAAGGCAATACCTCAGGAATGCTTGACAGAAATTTCTTCAAACTTTGTTCAAGGGTCCACTTGAACTCAAGGATGAACGGATTAGATTTTGGTGGCCAAAGGTCAAAGGTCACGTGACCTCACAAAACAAGTATTTGGCCATAACTCGAGAATTCATACAGTAACCAGAAGAGTGTGCTCGGGAGAGTGCGGATCCCCACCAGAAGATGATGAAGCACCTACTGCAATGCCTTTCGGATAATTATGTCTTTATGTCATAATTTTCTCTTTCTATAATAATCTCATAATTACATCTTATCTCTATTTTAATTTTAAACCTTATAACTTTGACTTTTATCTCCTATTTTCAACTCTTTATCTCATAATTCAGACTTTTCATCTGAATACTTTTTTCTTTTACAGGCAAAAATGGGCTTCCATACTCCCCACACTTTGTATACTGTTTTAAATTAATGAGCAGAGAAGTTCATTGTGTAACATGTATCTATGTAAAGTTGCAACAATTATCGATTATCAGTTGAATCAATTATTAAATTATCGTCAACTATTTTGATAATGAATTAATCGGGCTGAGTAATTTTAAAAGAAAAAAGTCAAGATTCTCTCAGTTCAGCATCTTAAATGTGAATATTTTCTGGTTTCTTTACTTCTCTCTGACGGTAAACTGAATATCTTTGAGCTGTGGACAAAACAAGACAGATGAAGACGACATATTGGTCTATGAGCAAATAACTATTAATCGATTAACTGAGAAAATAATCGATAGTTGCAGCGCTATATCTATGCAGCCATGCACACCTGGACACAGGACAGACAGAAATATGGAAAAGCACAGGTGAGAACGGCAGAAGAAGAAGATGTAAAAGAAGAAGAAGGGAGAAAATGAGCTAGTATTGGTGAGTGCCTGTGAAAGGTCCACACTCTTTGATGGCTTGTGTAACCATGGCACTGCTTTGTGTAACCATGGTGCTAACATGTGAAATTCCACACACACGGTACCCAGTCGACCCTGGGACAACGCTGACCGACCGCACAGATCTCTGACCTGCCACCCAAGTATGTCACCAACGATGAGGTGGGTAGGAGGCGCCGTTGGTCTTAAAACACAGTTTCATGTACACACAGTCAAACATTTAAACACACTTCATCACACTAACATCATATCTTAGACACACACGCCTCTGAACGTAACTCAGAGTTAATGCTACACAAATGAATGTATGTTTATACAATTACCTGGTTAAAGCGTCTTTAAATCAAATGCATAATTTAAATTTTAACACATACACACACAGCGCAGTAAGTTACTGGCTTCATGGTTTGTATGAAAAAACAGTACAGTTGGTGTTTATCCTTGACTGCTGCTGCTGAGAGCTGACTCACATTTTCAGAGTTCAGAGGTTAATCCGCCATGTTTGCACAACCAGGCTAGATGCCATCTAACGTTGGGAGATTCCCAAACACAGAGAGGTGTCATCGGGCTAACTAGCTTTGAGCTCTTTATCTGTGTGGGAGCAAAACACAGTCTGAGCCCATCAGACAGTACATCAAGGAGGGCCACTGAGATCCTGTCTCAGGTTTTAAGTTTGTAAAACTTTGTATGAAATATTAATGAAATAAGTATGAGTATCATTGTCTTTATTTTGTTTATAGCAGATGTCAGGATGGTGCTGCTGGTGCTCTCAGGCCATGTCTTCATGTGGTATATAGTGCCAAGGCTGTTTATATGAATTTTACCCGATTTAAATGATCAACAGTGTGCAGAATTTGTCATATTCATTTTATAATACTATATACCGTCGTGTGCAATTTGTGTATGTTGTGGGTTTCACCAAGCATGCGATTCAACAAAAATGTTAACGTAAAGTTTTGAAAAATTATCCTAAATTAAGGTCCATTTATTTCCTTTTTCTGGACCAGAACAGAGATGATTAGTCTGTTAATTTAACTGCTGATCAACATAAAGTTAAATCAGCAGCAATACTGATAAATGATGAATCATTTAAAGAACCAGTGTGTAGGATTTAGTGGCATCTTTTAGTGAACTTGCAGACTGTAAACACGTTTTCTCACTCTTGCCTTCCAAGCGTGTAGGAGACCGGAGCCCACAAAACTCACACAAAACTTTAAGGCTGCATCTAGAGCCAGTGTTTGGTTTGTCCATTCTGGGCTACTGTAGAAACATGATGGTTCAACATGGGGTCCTCTGTGGAAGAAGACCCACTCCCTCTGTAGATGTGAAAGGCTCATTCTAAGGTAACGAAATCACAACAATTTTTGAATGAAAACATACTTGTTACTAGCCTGCCATATTCTGCCAATAAATCTTTTTGTGGATCAAAAATACCCCCAAAAAACACACAAACAGATTTAATCGGATAAAACATTGTATAGAGGACAAATTATTAATTAAGATGATAATTGCCAGATTAACCAATAAGGAGAATAATTGTTTGTTGCAGCTCTATTTGAATCCTCCCTGACAGCTAGTAAGTGGTCCTTGAATTAAAAGTAAAATATGAAAAACTATTTGTAAGTGCACCATTCAAAGCTGGCCCCTCCTCCCCAGCTCAACAAATGGGAGAGAGGGAGAGAAACCTATAGACGAATCTGGCGAAGACCCAGAAGTTAACAAGCCGCCATTGCTGCGGTGGCGTCTCCCTACAGTATGATGTTGCTGATCTACTAATTTACTAATTTATTAGAGTCAGCTCTCCTCCATGTCCATGCAACTTTTCTAAATACTGGGCAGCTAATGAAAAGTTCCACATAGCACTTTCATCCCGTAGGAACAACAGTGTGTACGAAAGGTTAAAGTTGCAAAATGACAGTAAACGTGTGTTACTTTGCCTTCACTTTTCTGTTTAATGAGTGAAACACATGAATCATAGATAAGCTGAAGGAGGAGGTATCTGGAGAGCTTGAAACTCTCCAGGGCTGTGAGGCAGTAACAGTAAATGTCAAGGAAAACTCACTATATATAACTCCTCTCCTGCAGAGTATTTTATCTCCCTCTTTTCATCTCTCTGGTCCTGTGGAAGGAGTGAAGCGGGAGAGGTCATGGATCCAGCAGAAGGCTGGAGCTACAACTTCAGCGGGCTGCTTTTGGAGAGCACTTTAAGGGTTTTATGGGCCATGAGACGAGGTCTTATGGCAGGCTTTTTAATAAAGCCACGGGTCCCTCCACCTGCCTGCATGCGGCCACAGATTCTTGATGCAATGTTATTTGGCATGCTGAATAGGGAGGAGGGTGAAGGGATAGAGCAGGATACTGTAGCCCAGCATGCCAGGCCTCTCACATCACTGCACTGAACTCAGAAACCCCTGGAGATCGGTCAAACCAGCACAGCTCCAACCGAAGAAAATTAAATCAAAGCAATAAACAAGCACCTAATAAAGTAGCTGATTCCTGAAGTACAGGAACTGGCAGAGGAGAGGAATGCTTTGTGGTTATACCTGCATCTCCACCAGCTGGTAACCTCCGGGAACTCTTAGTTTCTTTGTTGCATAAGGATAAATCTGACTAGCACATGGCCTAATCCCCAACCAGAGGATGAGCGCAGACAATCCTCTGACTCAACTCTACCTAACCTTCAATATTCCCAAGTTCTTGACGGGCAACAGGAGATCCCAGCAGGACTGATACCAGAGCACAGATAAGGTGTCTGCAGGCAATTATATAAACAAAAAATGTACTCAAAGCCATCAAATAACAGTATGTTCAGATCAGCAAATGCTACACAGTGTAATATGGTTTTTCGAACTGGTTCTAGCTTAGGGCCATATTACTAATGGAAGCAATATTACTACAAACAAAGAAGCGAGGCAATGAACTGCTGTGGACAGGGTCGGCAGCAAAACGTGTTTTTGGCACCTAAAAAATTAATTAAAAAAAATAATGATATCAGTTTAAGTGTTTGCTATATTTGCAATATTTTCATTGCTTTACCTTGCCATCAGACAGCCTTTTACATCGGGAAACCACTATTATACAGGCTAAATAGCACTCTCTACAAACCAATCAAAGTCCACTGGGAAAATCAGTAATTTTATCACAGAACATGGGAGTTGCTAGTCTACTGCTGCCCCGATCAGTTAGATTGTTTGTGTTATTGTGTGACTTTGGTGTTTTAAATGGTTGGTTTGAAGCCACTGAAGTCACACAATATCATAAACAAATGAACAGATTCACATGATAAACCAGCATCTCCAATGTTTTACGAGGTAAAATTACTGATTTCGCAAATGGAATTTGGTTGGTTTGGAGAGAATGATGTTTGGCTTGTATAACAGCCATTTTCTGCCAGAAAAGGCTTCCTGATGGCAAAGTAAAGTGTTGAAAATATTCTAAATATAGCATACACTTAACCTGATGTTTATTTATTTGGTGGACCTTCTTAAAGTGGCTACAGCAGTACATTGTTTAGCTTCCTACACTGATGCTTCTCCAAACTGGCAGTGTGTCGACTGCCATTGACTGTAGGTAACACAGCGACTATGGGCAAATACCTCATACAACTCCACTTCAAAAAATACAAACTATCCCTTTAATGGCCTGTATGAACAGAAGGAATGATTGCTGCAAGTAAAAACTGTTTCAGTGGCCGTATGGTCAGACAGACAGATTTTAAAAATTGTGAAGCAATCCTTTAAGACTGTTATTAGCTAAACAATCTCCTGCACATACGTTTTGCAAAACCATTTCCAATCAAGCCAAGTTAATGTGACTGGTTTTCCCAGCAGACAGATTATATCTTTCTGGAAAACCAGTCGCAATTTACAGAAAATCCCATTGTGACCCAAACATAGCACACCACTACTTTAAATAGCAAAGTGTATATAAACAAGTGCTACATAAACAGCTGGGGAGAGCTGCATTGATAAAAGTGTTTCAATCTTTTTTTCATTCAGATGTTGGAGACTGTATAATTCCTTTGTGCACTGAGTGTTACATTTCTACTGAGCTGAAAAACACAACGCATACAGTCACTAACTTTAACTATTTGAAAAAAATTGATGTAATTCGGGCACATAGAGTTAAAACAGTTTTAATATTTGCAAAAATTGTGAGGCAAAGCCAAATATTCTCAGATTCCAGCGGAGTAATTTGTAGAATATTCATATGATTCATCTTTAATGAAAAATAATCATTGGTTTTAGCCCTACATATAATTTATTTTATTATTTCTTTAATCTTTATTTGAAAAAGATCAAAATCTCTTTTACAAGAGATTCGGCTGAGGAAGCAGCAGTACAAAAGCACAGCTTATTAAAAATGCAACAAATACAACATATACAAAAATCCACAATAAAAATGGGAAAAGCTATTCAAAAAAGCTAGCTGGCGACTACCAGAGCTGAGACAGAAAAGGGTACAGAGGTAGGCCAGAGTTCACCTAGTTTTTCTTTATAGATAAAAATATACCAGTGCTGCTGAAAAGATCAGCGTTGCAATATTTTCACATATCCAAAAACGGCGATGCTGATATCCAAGTCTTCCATAATGTCTAAGCAGTTGTGTTTCTCCTTCCAAACAGAAACGTGGGCTTTTCTTTTGTGCATCCATCTCTAGTCAAGGCTTACAAACGGCAGTAAAATATCCAAATGAAAGGCATATTCTGAATGTGCTTTATACTGTACATCACCAAAGACTACTCCTAAAACACAAAAAATCAATGTGCATGTAAATGTAGCCAATGACGTCCAACCCACAAAATCATGAAGAATGCAATGGTGAGTGAGGGACTTTGTATCTGTGAAGTCCATTCATACATTCAAGACGTCAAGATGAGATGTTATTTTTTATCTAGTTGTTTCATACAAATTTAATCTATTCTTCAATTGAATACAACTGAAATAAAAACACTATTTAAAAAAAACAGTGCTGTATGTATTTCTGAAGGATTGCATGTTGTAATTCATAGATATTCAATGTCCAGCAAAGAATAACTTGATCAATAATATTTCTCTATCAGCAAACACAGTGGCAGAGCAGATTAGCAAGTTATCACGTAAGGCTCAAGATCATTGACAAAGCTACGGTTTTCCCTGCATACTCTGCAGTGTTCGACAAAAGCCAAGAAAAAACTGACAATGCTCAGCCAGTTGATTTTTATCTGGGTTCATGTCTAATGCACACTGCTAATTAATGTATTTAATTAATGGAAACAAAAAAAGTACATGTTCAGAAATATTGCACTTCCTTGCAGTACTTGAACAGCTGATGTGGCCCACCTGTAAGATCATCAGTATCCACAAGCCAATATGAGTTTGATACCCCTGTTCTAAGTTATTGAACAAACAACAACTAAAAAAAGAGGATACACACACTATTTTTCTATCAGCTTCTTCCAAAACCAGTAGCATGATAGCAGAGGTTTGTTTTCCTCTTACCTGAATGGGCTCTTGAGTCAGTCTCATAGGTCCCACACATTCTTCTGTTGCTGAAACCTGCACACAACAAAAGAGACTGTGTGAATTACAAACGGAGCACATAAAACACTCAAAGCACAAAAGCGGCAAACACTTCTTACCATTTTACCATTCATGTCCAGCAGCATATTGGCATATTGCTTTTTTATGCCTGTTGCACCTGACCAGCTTTAATCTTGTCTTACTTCCCTCTTTCAGCTTTAAAAGTCCACAAAACAAGTATTTCCTCAGGAAAACAGTCTCAGAAAACAACAAATACCCGGGATCGCCTCTCCTACTCTGCAGACGTGGATATTTACACACAGTATTAGCGGCCTGGAGTTGACCTGTCCACTGCAAACATCTTTAGAAGGTATTAGCTGCCAGTCACAGATTGAACTCACAGGTTTACTTGCATAATCCGACTGCAGGAGCATCACATTATCTGCTGGATGTTTGTGTGTGTGTGTGTGTCTGCATGTGTGTGTCTGTGTGTGCGCGCAGGCTTCTTAACCCCATGCGTCATTCTGGTGTGAACAAGCAACTCAGCTAAACGTGCATCCTTTGAGCATATTATGCATGCACACACATGCTTACACCACACTTTGTTTGTGTTGTAACATATCATATTGGAAACCACATTAACTCTGTTTGTCATGCCAGGGAATTAACCATCAGGTGTCTGGTTATTTTTGTGTGTTGGTGAGTCATTTTTCCCTTCATTGACAGGTCCAGAAATGGGTGGTAACAAAGTACAAATACTGCACTGTAAATATTAATTGTTTTTATTTTGCATCATGTTGTGCTGCCTTCCCAGCAATGGATATCACACATGAAGACAAAAGATGAAAACTATGTAGCAATGCAAAAATGATGTAAGATGAAAGTTACGTAAAAACATGACGAAAAATAGGTAATAAGTAAGGTGGAAAGAAGAAAATGATGTAAAAGATGTAAGACAAAAACTATGTAGACGTAACAATGCAAAAAATACATAAAAGAGATAATAAGACATAAGTAGAAAATTATGTAGAAGACAACAAAAATGACAAAGACATAACAAGATGGAAATGATGTAAAAGACATAATACAAAAATTATGTAAAAGATGTAACATGTAACATGAAGAAAATGATGTAAATAACGTAACAAGACAAAACGTAAAAGACAAAATGAACACAATATAAAAGACTTAACAACCAAAAATGGCATAAAAGATGTAACAAGACAAAAACAACGTAAAAGAAATTATACAAAACGACGTAAAAGAGGTAATGAGAGGTAACAAGATGAAAATGATGTAAAAGATGTAACAAGATTTTTCTTTTTCTTTTTCCATTCCTTTAATATTTTTTTCTCTTCTCTAATGGATTTAAGTATGCATCTCTCCATCACATCTGTTTATGTCTATATCAAGTTTTGTAAATGTGAGAAAAACTAAATCAAAACAGGGAAATGGTGAAGTTCATTTTGCTCAGAAACAGCTGATAAAAATGGTCTTCAGAGGGCTACTTTTTACACACACAAATGTTAAACAATACTTAAGTAAAAGTACTGATTCAAATTTGTTACTCAAGCAAAAGTTTAATATACCTAAAGTATGAAAGTACTTCTACTTCATTACAGAATGTGTGCATATTTGCCACCCCTGGAAAGGTCTTTGTTAAAATATAAACACACACTCATAACCCACGGGGGGATGTTCCAGATTAAGGTCTCTCTCCAGCTGAAGGAAAATATCTATGAGGTTTCCACAAAAACAGCGGAGAGATAAAGAAAGAGGGAGGAGGGGGATTTCTGTTAATTCTGCAAGAGGCACGAGCTCCATATTAACGCACGCCAGGCACAAACGTGACTCAAGCTGCTCAGAAGCCGCTGTATGACTAAAGTGGTGAGGTAGACAGCAGCTGGTGACTCAACCGCACATCAGTATTATTTGTCAGTGGTAATTAGGCTTATAGGTGGACACACTTCAAACCACATCTAGTCTCAACCGGCCAGTACCAACCACCAACGTCATCAAGAGCTTTTGGGCGCTACACTTGAAGAAATTGACTAATTTTGGGTTGCATGCATGAACAAACTAGTAAAGCAATGTGATAATAGAGACTTGCAGCATGTTGAGAACATAATATGCTAAAGATGAATCACTCTGACAGATACAGTATAGGCTATAAACCGGACAGCTGGACACCGACAGGTAGGAACACGAACAGTAAGACTTTAGGCTTTGAAAACAGTGGATAAAAGTAATTTCATATCATCTTTGTAATACTTCAACCAAAAGTGATTTTTAAACTGGGAAAACATGCTCAAATTTACATGTAGGTTCTTGGATGTCTGAGCAGGCATCACTTTCATGTTGTTAGCCATCTTGCTGAGGTCTAACAGGGCAAAGAAATGAGGTCAATCAAGTAAGAGATGATGACCAGAGGGAGCGCTGATCCAGACATCCATCAAGTTAGTAAGACAGATGCGGAGCATCTGGAGGTTCAGTGTGATAGACAAAAGACTTGTGAGATAAAAGCGATAGGACTGAATCACTGCTGAGTGCTTCTGTGATGACAAGAAGCACAGAGTCCAAAGATGTCCGAGGGGTTGAGGGTTGGCTTCATGAGAAAATGAGTAATTCTGTTTTAGTTCAGGAAGACGCAGCCAGATGTGAAACAGGACAGGAAGGAAGGCGGTAGAAATGGGAACAGCTCAGTAATCACTGCTGAGAGAACAATTTGGAGGGAGATCAGTCCGTGGAGTTAGAAGATGATGGAGGAAGTGTTGGGTGAAGTTGTCACAGGACCGTCCAGTCTTAGAGTGGGTGACAAAGTCTTCATGGAAATACAGGAAGGGGAAACAGGAGAAGGAAGATTTTGGAGTACACAGAGAAGAGCCTCTGAAAGATGAGTGGTAGAAGAAAGATGGATAGACGTGGAGATGAATGGAGAACACTTGATTCATAAAGATTTAGAGGCGGGTGAGGAGAGACAGGACAGAAATTATTCAAAGAGAGAAGAAAGTGGACTGAAAGTAGATGTCAAGAGTCTGTAGAAAGCTGAAAGTGAGAGGGATAAAGAAAGAAAGGAAAGAAGCACTAATCCCCAGCGAAAAGCCTTTGTTATGTTCTTGGTGAGAGTATCAAGTACGGCAAAGACGTGATTTTGAGATAAGTAGATAAGAAATAATGTGAACATTTATATGAATGAAGTAAAATCCACCATGAACATAACTAAAATGAAACTACAACAAATATGTCCAAAGAAATCTGGTAATATGCTGAACATTGGAAGGAAAAGTCTCGTATGTTATACACTGATTTTCTTCTATTGTTACAACAAAACATCAATATTAGATGAGTCAGGCCCACTGATAACATTACAATATGATACAACATTTCCAATAATGCAAGGAATAGAGAACAGGTGTGTCTGGTAACAAGCAAAATTTTCCAAACTACATTCCAATTTGTATTGCAGACCTTTTACTTTATAAATTTGTAGTTTCTACAGACAAACGGATAGAAGTCTGATGACACCACTATGACATGACATAGCACTTATTTTCTCAGATTTAAAGTTTCTCCAGAGTGAAACCAGACATTATACAACTGTCTTTACAGTCTGAGTAGTACTCCTGATTACTAAATTGCCCTTTATCTGTAAAACAGGTGGAGTGTCCCTTTATTAACGTTTAAAGCTGTTTTCGATATTCTGACACTCGTCGCCTTCCATAGCAGAGACCCTGAACAAAAACATAATTGATTGTGTTTGCAGGTGTGAAGCCAGTGAGGGATCATGACTTTGTCGCTGCACTGTGGATCACAGAACAAGGAAGCTGGCTGTTATACACGAGGAGAAAAAGGAGGAAAAATGATTTGCCAGCGGAGCAAGTAACTGAGCTGAATCAACGTCTGTATTAAAAGGTGAGCCGGAAGGGCAGGACAAGACGCTGTTGAGCTACAAGTTAACAACTGTTTGTTATTGTGTTTTTTAAATTACGTCATTATTCCACATATTTGTCAGCTGTGTTTGAGCAGAAAGGGAGAAAGACAAGAGATCACTCCACTCCAGCGCTGTGTGCACTAAACTCCCTCCCCACAGATCATCACACAAGACAATCTTTTTAACTTAACTGTTGCATAAGAAGTATGGCCCCGTTCATCCACAATTACATAAAAAGCTTTATGATTTAAATTCATGAGGTTATCAGCTCTGTATGAGGCAAATGATATTTCTGACTTCTCCTTCATCCATGCTATGGATGTCCACTTAGAACTGTAGCTTTTGGGTTTTGAAATACTAACAGTGGTCTAATCATCAGGGACAAGTTTGTCTTTTATTGATTTTGACTTTAATGTTAATGTGTTCTGTTTAGAACAGGCTATTTCATCCAGTTTTGAAACTTGTGTACTGTTGCTTTAATAGTGTGCAGCCCCACACATTTGCTTCAGTAGGGCTGTTGAGCTGGAGAATCAGCGGAGGCTAGACCAGCTGTGTCACACGGTTTTCATAACGTTTCTTGTCCTGTTTAGTTTTTAATCTAGCAAAAGACAATTCTGCAGATATTTTATGACACTTGTGGATAAAAAATGTTTTTTTTCCAACTTTACATGGGCATAGAGTGAATTATTGAAAACTAAATCAGTTGCAGTAACAACTTTGCAGTAACAAGCTCTTCGTGTGATTAGAAAAGAGCAGACGAGCAGACTCACTCGTTGACTCGTGCACTTTCATGTTACATAACGCCTATTTTGCTTTATAGTGGCATTGTTTGGTTCAACGTAAAATAAAAGCGACATAAAGACGAGCCTTCATTGCCTCTGCAACCTTTGAAAACCTCTGATGTAGATCTTCTAATTTCTAACTTCATAAACCTTTATTGCTGTGGAGATGCCTTCCTCTTGAAGTCACCTCATCTAGTCCTATAGTCTTTGTTTTCGTGAAGCACTTTGTTATGCTGCCTTTGAAAGGTGCTGTATAAATAAACCCTTAATTACTTACTGGGGCCCAGGTACATCATGTCATTGCATTCACTGCATACACATTGTTATGACACAGATTAAACATGGCTTTCATTGTGCAGTCCTTCTCCACCATTTCACTGCACATTTAATAGAGCAGTTTATTCTTCAGACTGCCATAAACTTAACAAAGTTACAGTATGTTTAATGTATTCTTCTGAAGGTGTTTTCACTGTTTACAGTGACGGTAGATTATAAGGATGACAAGTCAGTTTACATTACAGCTGGAGAACAGAAAGAGCTGTTTATAGGCCAACGTCTAATCATTTTGGGCAAGTGACAAAGAGGGTGTATCTCTCATCTGGGTTTGACCTTGCGTGTGGCTTTTACTTTGAAAATCAGACTGTTTAGAAATCAGAAATGATACAGCATGACGTTATTGTGGCCTTCAGTGCAGCGCTCAGTCCTCTGATCCTATGCATTACATCACTTTCTTCTGTATCTGTGACCCACACTGAAATGTTATTTGATTCATTTTGAGTATTGCCAGATAAATACCAAGCAGTCGGCTGCCATCGTGTTATATTACTCAGCATTGTTAACGGCAGGCCGCGGTGTTTACGTGAATCACAGTCCTTGCAACAAGGCCTCATCTTATCTGCAGTGCAGGTGGCCTTCTGTAGCGCCTAGACTGACTTGGGGTCGGCCTCAGTCTGCTACAGTTATCTTCCTTTACACTTATTTTCCACAGTATGAAGTCACGATAAGCTCACACTGATCAAGTGATATTTTGACGCGGGTTAACTCATGTGAGCAGGCTTCTTGGCTGCAACCTTCAAAATTGATGTTACGCTACCAATGATAGCAGACTGCAGAGGCCATTATTATATACAGTAACAGTATATCCTCTTTTTTATGATTTGTTGTAATATTCATTGTTGTGTAAAAGTGCTCCTATTCTAACACTTTGTACTGTTTCATTAAAAAGCACTTTTACTCTTTACTCAAGTACATTTTTGAGCCATTAATCTACTTTTTACTTGGAGAATGTGTGAGGAGCACCTCTACAAGTTGCTAGCTGCCTGGAAGAAAAGCACCACCTGTCTTGACCACAATGCAATGGTGACGGAGCAAAACCCAGAACAAGAGGCAGCTTCCAGCGACCTGCCCTGACCACAACTGGCCACAAGTTTCAATACCAAAATCTAAACAAAAAAAACAAAAACAAAACAAAAAAAAAGATAACAGTTACACAAAGTGTTTGCTGAGATCTCCACTTTCAGCAAGCATGTAGGTATACTTATGGAAAAGTTCAATTATGTTATGTAAACTCTCAAATAATGCGATTGATTTCAGCTTCAAAACTCAAGTACTGGTCAGGCTTTAACACAACACATTTAAATCAGGTGGACTGGAAAGTCTGATTTGGCCAGCGTTGTGAATCAGTGTGTTTAAGCTGCGATGAAGTGGTGAACTATTGGTTCTGCTAATTTTACCAGCTGGAATGGAAAATAAAAAACTCCCTTCTGAGCGAGTCCAGGTTAATCCCTGTGAATAGGGTTAGAGTCCTGCCTGACTCTTAATATTTACAGTATTTACACAATTTGATTTTGGTGTTCCTCCCCAGCTGCGAGGTCTGGAATTTCCCCCCAAATCCTTCTAAGTGCCACCATCCCTGGTACTGATAATTCTTACGCACTACATCTTAAAAATAGCTAAAACGAGCATGGAAACATGACCGTGCATAATAAAAAATTCAGACTGTGCTCCGGTGAGATAACATGCATGTAAACACACACCTACAGGAACTTCGCTGCATGTAAACAGTTGTCCCAGTCCAACATTCAAACTATTTTCCACTTCACAGCCTGGATGACATTCCTGCTCGCACACACCCCCCTCTTACATCCAAGCTCAGACTATGTCCACACTGAGGAGGCAAAATCTGAAAATGTTTCTTAAAACAATAAAAGTCTGCACTCAAATGCTAAAACAACAGGAAATCCATCGAAACCATAACATTGAATGCCCACTGTTTAACTGTTACTGCTTGCTGGGATCTTGATCACTGGTTAGTTTTTAATAGTTGGTTCTAGTTTAAGAGTCTCTGTACCGGCAAACCAGGTAAAACATTATAACTACGAGCATGAGAGCAACTACTTTTACTTTATCAAGGATTTTCACTTCTGTTTACTACTTTTATGTCTACTGCAGCTGATTTTAAAGCTTCATAAATATAAATTAATAAAGAATACCACCAGAAATAACATCAATAATAATATGATTACTTACACACAAAATGCATCCTTTTACAGTCAATGTGAAGAGATAATTTACTATTTAACACTGATAGCAGATTCTGAAGTACGCTCTGGCAAACAAAGGGCTGAGCTGCATCTCAGCAGTGCAGGTGTGCCTTGTTAGGTTGAGGTTGTCCCGCCCACCTCTGAATGATGCTCACAGATAGGGTTAGAAGAAACAGAAAGTTGTCTTCCTCACACCACAGATTAACAGTCCTTAATCGAGCACGAGAAGACACTTGCCAGCGTGAAAAGCTCTTTTCTCCTTGTCCACATAACAGTAGATTAAAATTCATTCACTCTGGAGAGAGTTTTTGAAAATGTCAGCCAAGTGAGGACGGATATGATGACAAAAGAACAAGTTTTCAGATTTTGCTGGTTTAGTGGATGTTCATGTATCTACAATGATTAAATCATGTACAGTTCATACTGTATTGTTGTGTATGATGCTACTGATGTGTGTAAACAAGATCATTACTCTGAGAGTCAGTGGTGCAGTGATGCCTGGAGAAATGGTTATACTCTTAATTTATACCTACAATTTCTTATAAGATTGGCCCGTCCAAGCAAAAGCTAACAGCCCTGTGTTACAAACAGTGACATGAAGATCACTCTTACATACTTAGTTCATCCAAAAACGAGCCAGTTGTTTTTGCACGCAGTGACTTACTTCTGCTCCTTAAATTGAAGAAGTAAGGATCATTATGAACGTTACATTAGCTACAGAAGAGGTGCAGATTTTGCAGTTAATACTGGCCTGCAGACCACAGAGTGAGACAACTACATAATCATGCATTTTGAGCAAATTATCCCTTATTTGTTAGCCCATCCACATGTGAAAATTGGACAGCTATTCTCTCACCTTGCAAGTAGCCTATGTGCCCGTAGTTTGCAACAACTAGTGTAGGTCAATCAGAGCAGAGCACTGCAGCACACAACTAAATAATGCCAATCAGATCAGATTTAGAGGTGTGTATACGCAACACCGACTGAAAATTATGTGGGTATAATCTGTATACCTGCATATACTCTGCAATACACCACTGGTGAGAATGTGATGCCAGTGCTATTCACTGGTCTTTGAGACATCATGGGCCGTGTATACACTCAGCTTTGGAGCACACATATACAGTAATTGTAATGTGTAGCCAAAAATAAAACCTGGAAAGCTATGCAACTAAAGGATCTAAGATCAAAATGCATATTTTCCTTTCAAAACTTATGCGCTAGAATCAACAGTTTTTTCTTCAGGAGTTTGTCATTGTAAGTTTTTAGTCTTTCTTTTCTTTGACCAGCTGTTCAAGTGACAGTCTCAAAAATGTTCATATAAATGTCTCTTAAGTCACTATCTATCATTAAATACGGCACCACAATGGTAACTGAGGTTGTGGCCCACTGATGAAAGTACTACAATATTTATATATTTGCAGTGTTGCAGATAGTCTGTGTATTAATATAATATTGATTTTTGTAAGGTGGACTTTTTTTTAAGTTGCTAAAATACCTTTTGTTGCTGACCCTGTCTCTAAGCTTCCATGCTGGTACTCCTCCCTGCTTCTCCAAACTGGGGGCAAGTCGATCGCCATCTACTGTAGGTAATGCACTCATCTAATAATCCAAACTTTCCCTTTAAGGTCTGCAAACTTGTTCTGGACAGCATCTCCAACCAAAGATCTCATAATCAACATTGGTCTTTTGTACTGCTATTTGTTGCTGACCTGCAAATTTATATTGTCGTCTTTTCTATGGGAGGTGTTCTGTCACTTGTCCTGTATACTGATTTTGTTTTCATTCTATTTCTTTTCTCAATTATATGAGTTTGTTTGCAAAACATAAACAAATAAAAAGAAGCCCATGAAGACACTTTCTGCCTTCTGTCTGTCTTTTGTAATGTCTGCTCATTTAGTTTTGTAAGTTTTTTTTTTTTTTAACACACAGGACCTGTATTCTTAATGATGACTGAACTTTTGTGCATCTAAACAGGAGGAGGTTGTTGCGAGGATGCTGGGAAAGTGCTAATTTGTCTGTAAACTCTTATAAGTCAGTGACTGTGTGAGAGGCCCTGGAGGGACGTCTGTACAGGCCACCAGGATCAGCTCCCTCACATGCGACTGTTCACACTCCTGCTGTACTGACCAGAGGGGTAAACAAATGACTTGTGTATATAAACACACACACACACACATACATGCATGCACACACACACACAAACACACATGGGAGCGTGATCCACACTATGGCAGATTATCAAGATCCTGCAGGGAAAGGCAGATGGTTTTAATAATAAATGGTATCATTGATCCTCTCTCAGTCTTCAGAGATAGAGGGGAATGGAGGGAAGGAACAGCTGACAAACCAGCACACACATACACACACAATCTGCACAACCCTAAGCTAATGACACAAATCTATAAAAGGTCTTAAGCTGTTGCAACGTGCTCTATGATTTCAGCAGCTGATGAGAAGCATCCTGTTAGGGTGACTAAATATTTTCATTCAATCCAATGACTCACATGGTGCCAATTTCCTTCCATATTAGGACCAGAGCAGACAAGTATGTGCCAAAAAATAATGAAATGTGAGAATTAAAGAGCATGAGAGACTCCATAAAGGCCAAAACTCAGTCCAGATGATATTAATTAGACAATATAAAAAGAAAAGACATCCAGAAATGTCAAATACTGCCAGTTTTTTTTTAAAACAAAAAGTCCAAAAGCAAAGTTTATCAAAATCAAATCGTCCAAAAAAAAAAAAAAGGTTCTAAAATCATCCACATCTAATCCAGGCCTGAATGGGTTAATTTGTTCTGAGAGGGTCTGATGACAGGATCATCTGCTGCACGGCTTCTTAACAAAACACAGCTATATCCTCTGGGGTTCGATCATAAATATGAAGAAGTATCTATTCACATGCTCCCTCATGACAAGACATGTACACAACTGCACCAGTTTATGGTCTTAACACCAATTCTTCCAAACACTGAATGAAAACTAACGCAGTCTGAGTGCTTCTCAGTTTTCACATTAACTTATTAATACACGTTATTTTGGTTTATTGAGTTAAGAGCATCTCAGATGTGATTTATAATACTGAATTTTGCAACCACTTACACTGATATTATATGGCATTAAAATGCTCTGTCATTCAGTTAAAATGTGTCTCTTTTTCCCCAAAACAGGTTACATATTATATTCTTTTTTTTTTTGTGGACACTGCATCGCTGCCCCTCACTCATACACCCAAACATGCACACACGGACGCACGCGCACCACACCACCGCTTTCTCATTAATTGAAAAAAAGAAAAAAGAAAAAAAAATAATTTTAAAGCTTTGAGATCCCACAAACATTTAACTTCCGTTGGTTCAGTGATCTTTGCTCATGAAAGAAAACAGTTCATCGTATTTTTAGTACTTTTTAATCTTATTTTCCAAGTTCCAAGCTCCAAGTTGAAGAGTTTTGGAGATATCAGCGGGTAGAGATGTCTGCCTTCACTTCAATATAATGAAACTAGATGATACTCGGCTTGTGGTGCTCAAAGCGCCAAAAAAAGTACATTTGAACAGCAATGTTTTGTCCCACTAATCAAGTTACTCAAGATAATCCACATACTTTGTTTCTTGACAAGGATTCATGTAGGAACCACTTTATTTAACTACTAAACTACACCTGCCAACTGCTAGCTAGCTCAGTGTTTCTAATGTCACAGCCCAGCCGAGGAGGACGTTATTAATGTTTACATCCTGTGCTGTCACAAGCACAAGCTTTTCATTCATGAATGGACGCAGGCTTCCTTCTGCGCAGTGATATGGGTGTAGTTCGGTAGGAAGAAAAAAGTTCTTATGAAACTGCTCATAACAAGGTCTGTGGATCATCTTGAGTAACTGGGTCATGATTTCTGGAAAGAGACATTGCTGCTTTTCAAATTAATTGTTTTGGCACTTTGAGCACCACAAGCCGAGTGCCATCAAGTAGCATTAAATTTGAGAGAAGGCAGACACCTCTACATCGATATCTTAATACACACAACTCACACCAAAACAATCTAGAAGGATAAATGCCACTACAGGGCAGAGGAAGAATATCCATTTTTGATTTGGGGGTGAATTGTCTGTATGCTGTGTGGAGATCATTGGTTTACTGATCACATGTGCATTTGTAATTAACTTCATGTTAATTTCAGTTTTGAAAGCAAATATGTGTAACTGTCACACACTGTCATTCTGACAGTGTTTGTTCCATGTTACAAAAACCCTCAGAGGACAATCAAACGGCCCTCATTCATTCATCAAATGCAGAAACACTAAGTGAATAAAAAGGCAAAATGGCAAACAAAACAAAACAAAACAAACAAACAAACAAACAAACAAAAAAAACTTTTCCCATCAAAGATCTCCCCAAACATATCTTTTATCTGCTTGCCACAACTTTTCATTGAAGACAAATTTATAATATAATAATATACACCTCATGCATCAAAATCTTTAAAACATCATCTTTTTGGGACCAAAGCACAAACAGGAGGGGAATGTGACATATAATAACTGTGATTGAATAAAAACTAACTTGATTTTCTTAGTTGACTCAAGGTCCACTTTCTTTTTCAGAAGATTTCTTCGTCATGCACAAAGCCCATTTGGCGTCACGACATTCTTCCACTGAGGAAGACCTTGAGATGAGGTTGAAAGTTTTGTAAAAAGCAAGTAAGTGCACCTTGAGTTAAGAGGGTTTTTTTTTTTTTTTTTTTTTTTTTTTTTTTTTTTACAGCTTATTAATTTAGTACAAGTGTAAAGGTATTTACATGGAGCAGCCCCATGATGAGTATAATGAGCTACAAACCTATTTTTCACTTTATGTCTTAATTATGTATGATGTACAGCCTCGCCTGTGCTAAATCAGACATCTCCCAGTTTCTTTAAAGGGATAGTTCACCCAAAAAAGAAAATTTTGTCATTATCTACTCACCCTAATACTGATTGAAGGTCGGGTTTAGTTTTTTAGCCCACAAAAAACACTGCAGGAGTTCCACAGGAAAACAGTTTTGCAGAATCTCCCAAACAACTGAAGTGAATGGTGACCAGTTTTCCAAAATAAAAAAACAACTGAAAAAAATAAAATAAAATGCCACCATACTGCTCGTCTGGTGTAATCTCCTATCTCCTAAAGACCCAACATGCTGTCATAACGTTCACACTCAGTTCAGACAGTGTGCACGTGCACACGAACATGGCCTCAAGCTAAAGATCTGCAGTGAAGATTTAAACTAAAAACACGGTGTAAATGATGTCTTTTAAGTCAACTTGGCATGTTGGAGCTTTACGAGACATCAGGATTTTTACAAGACGAGCTGTATGGAGGCATTTTATATTTTTGGGGGGGTTGCTTTTTTTAATGTTGGAAAACTGGTCACAATTCACTTCAATTGTTTGGGAGATTCTGCGACACTGTTTTCCGGTGAAACTCCTGCAGTGTTTTGTGGACTAAATAAACTAAAAATGACCTTCAGTCGGCATGTGGGTGAATAGATTACGACAGAATTTTCATTTTTAGGCACACTATCCCATTAATCATGTCTATCTTTAAATCAAACACCAGGAAGAAGTAAAAACATAATAACTGTTATTGTGTACTGTAGAGCTGCAACGATTAGACGATTATTAAATTAAGTGCCAACTATTGTGATAATTAATTAATTGGTTTCAGAAATATTTTAAGGAAAAATGTCCAAATAATCTGATTCCAGCTTCTAAAATGTTAATATTTTCTGAATATCTTTGGGTTGTGGACTAAACAACAACAAAATTTGAGGACGTCATCTTGGGCTTTGGAAGCACTGATCAACATTCTTCACCATTTTCTGACCTTTTATAGGCACTAACAATTAATTGATTGATTGAGAAAATAATCAATCAATCAACCAATAAAGTAATTGCTACTCGCAGCCCTAGTGTACTGTACGTTGCTATAGTATAACAGCAGAGCTATCAGCGCCATAAACTTCCCAGTGTATGGGGTTCACTGATTTATGAACACAAGTTGTCAAACTACAGATGAACTTTGACTTTTGGCACTTTGAAACACAGCGTCTGTTTGTGCATTGTTGCGCAAAAACTAAACAATTAGATGCACATTTTTGCTTTTTTGACAATGCATTCTGTTTCTGGAAGTCTTACTTAAAGATTATAAACATTAGTCTGTAAACATAAGCTCTTTGTGTTAATATTTTGGGAAAGTAACAATGTCCATATTGCCCAGCTCTTAACAATGATGGGTAGTTTAATCTACAGCAGTAAGATCATCCTATTTTTGCACTGTTGGAGAATTTATAGTAAGTTATTTTAAAGAAAGTGTGTATTGAGATATGTATTGTATACAGCAGAAAATGGCTTGATAATATCGATATTATTTATAAGTCTTATCGCCCAGCCCAAGTCTGTGAACAAGTTTTTGTTATGGCACAAATACTCAGCCTCATGCTTCCAAGGTGCATTTTTCCTTTTTGGCAAATGAATGACACTCAAAATATGAGTGCAGGGAGGTGGAGACAGAGTCTGTAAGCATAATTGTACAAAAGCGTACAAAAAGTGCAATTATACTGACTGGATAGAGAAAAGGAGTGTGGAGGAAAGTGTTTGGGGAGGGAGCAAAGTGAGAACAGAAAGAACTGTAGATTAAGGGTATATGGTATGTTAAAGAGACGCTGGATTATATACACAATATTAACATGTATTATTAACATAACATCAATAGGCCTATATCTTTTTTTATATCACTGTTATCATCAATATCGATCTATCATGACAGGGTGGAGGCTGGTGTAAAAGATAATAAATGACAATAGTTGTACATAATCTAAAATATATAGTTGACTACTGTACTGTACATTAACAATCACTTATGGACTAATGTCCTACAGCTCCTACTACATCATAGTGTGTTACAAACCATTTATTAAATATTGCAAGGACCTTTGAAACGGTCTCAGTTTACATATGCTGACGAAACCATTTGCAAAAAGATTGGTTATTTCAGTGTAATTGTTCTTAATGCCTGCCACACTGACACCTGGGTGTAAACAGCAGCCACACCAGGTGCAAATAGCATCTGTCTTCTATTTTTGCAGTTATATTAGTGGTTATTGTGATGGAAAAATTACTGCTTTTGTCCACAGGAGCCTCCAAAACTAACACAATATTAAAGTTTTTTGTAGTAGTTTTACTATAATGCTTATAAATACCCCGGGGTGTTAAATTGAAGTTTTGACTTCTTCAGAGAAAGAACAGCAAATTCCTGTCAGGGTCCAGCTGCATATACATCTGTTGTGTTGTTTACAGTCAGATAATTCAGATATATGTACAACTATAGCATTTTAATTAATAAATTATTCATTCTATTAGACAATCTGTCATGTATCTCATGCATCTTTGGAGGAATCCTAATGCACACTAGGCTTATATGCAATACATTAAATTATCATCACTGTTCATGTCTGGCTGCAGAGGGATTGATGGAGGCAGTGAATGAGTGAAGGAATTAACTGAACGAAACTGAATGAACTTCAGTCATTACAGGTTGTAACTGAGGCGCAGGTCTCCTCTGGAAGATTAAATTCAATTCTTTTGTACCAAAAATTTAAACTCCAATTTACAAGGTGATCCATATAACAACTTCACACTTACTTACTAACTTACCTCCTTTTTTAATCTTACATCTTCTGGCCACATTGCTCCATTAACTTGGCCAACACGTTTTTCTCAAAGGAGGAGGAAATAGAGCTTTTCTGTAGAGGCTAATTAGGCTAACTAACTTTTCAGTTAGCTAGTAAATAATGTAAGCTGTTGTTTACTTTTTAGCAAGCAAGTAAACAATGTAAGATGTTATCTTTTTAGGTAGCTAGTAAACAATGTAACATTAACATTTTAGCTAACTAGTTAACAAGAGTTGTTAACTTTTTAGCTAGCAAGTAAATTTTTAAACTATATCTTTAAACTTGCAGGTAAACAATGTGATATTTACAGAACAGCCTCATTTATACTTAACTACTTAGTCCTGACAGCACTCAAATTTATTTATTTTAAACAGAGATTAGCTTTTTACTGTGCAACAGAGCTCTGCTTAATTTAAAATCTGCATTTTTTCATTTTAAAACCTGTTTAGCTGATTAGAACAAATCTTTGTTTGAAATTCATATCTGTTGGAGCGGCATGTTTGTTATAAACCATTCATTTAATGTTATTATAACATGGCTTTGCTAAATACTCGATTCTGATTGGTCAATTAAAGCATTCTAAGGTCTGTTATTTCTGTATAATATACTGTTGCTATGTATAACAGACCGTTGTTATGAAGAACAGACCGTTGCTATGGACACAGTTTAGATCATACACTCTGGGGGAACAATAAAATCATTGTTAAATCACTAAAATCATTTTGCAATGAAAAGATTTTGTGTCAAATTATTGATTTTTTTTGGTACGTAACAAGGATAATGTACAGTGAGCAGGTCACTAATGCAAAACACATCCATAATATCATTTTAAATGTAATATTTTGTCTCACATAAATGTGTGCCATTTTTTGGTTGAGTAGCCCTGAAATAAGCAGGATAATGTACAGTGAGCAGGTCGTTATTGTGAAATAAACCCCTTCAGGATGAATCAAGACCCCGTCCTGCATCATTCTTTCAGGATTTATTTCACAATAACAACTTCACTGTACATTATCCCTGACCTATAGTGCTTATAAATGCTAAATGGGGGCTAAAGTAAAGTTATTTACCTCTTTAGAGGAAGAAAGGGCGAAATCATGCCAGGATGCAACTGAATATGTCGTTTACAGTCAGATAAGTCAGATCTATGACTGAATATATATCTGGATTAATGAATGATTAATTCTGTTGGCATATCTGTCATGCATCCTTGAGGAAAATCTTTACATGACATTAAATTATCATCACTGTTAATGTCTGGCTGCAGACGGATTGACAGGCAGTGAATGAAGGAGACTGAATGAACTCCAGTCATTACAGGTTGTAATTAAAGGCTCGGGCCTCCTCTGCTCACAAACAAACAAACCGACAGGCCTCCTCACGTGTGATTCTCACGCACGACCCGGTGATGGTGATGATGATGATGATGTGACTGAGCCACTACACCGCTTCATCTAAACGCTCCCCTCTCTATCGTACTGTGACTGTACCTTGACGCTGGTGTGGCTGGTCTGCGTCTCGGCCTCGATGCGGACGTGTCCGCCGCTGTTCTCCTTGCGGTCCCGGTACGAGTTGTTGCGCGAGTGTCGGTTCTGGTAGGTGATGACGGACGGGATGGTCTCGGCCGCGTCGGTCTTGATGAAGAGCCCGTGCAGCGTGGCCGCGGTGCCCTGAGAGATGGTGGTGGTCTGGTGGGGGGAGTTGGACTCGTCCGAGTCTCGGCAGTAGATCACGCCGCTCTGAGAGACGTGGATGCTGGGAGCGCAGCCCATGCCTCAGCGCCGCGCCTCCGGACTCAGAGCCCGGGGAAGAAACGCTCGGGTACCACCTTCCTGTCGTGCACACTGTCGGCTCCCGTCGGCTCCGGGCATCGACGGCTCTCTCCTCTCCTCCACACACCTCCGTTTGGGCACATGAAGGGGGGAGACAGGAGGGAGGAGGAGGTTGTTTAATTCATGCGTCCTCAGCCGCTCCGCTAGTGTCGGATCTTTGATTTCCACATTACATTTAGGACTAAAGGTGTTCCTGATGGACTGTACCACCCGAATCAAATGGACTAAACCACCTGGCTGCTCCTCTTCATCACCTCCCTCTTCATCTCCCTGTGTTTCAGGCCTGTCTGTGGCTGTATGAGATCCCCTCTGTGTCTCCACTTTAGTTATTCTGCTCGCAGATGATTGGCCACGGTCCATCCCTCTCTCCCTCTCTCCCTCCATCACACTAACATTATATCACTCCCATCTCTCCATCATGACCCTCTAATCTCCCCTGAGGCCGCGCTCCTCCTGACTCCAGGGGTCACTTAAACCAGCTGAATTAGACACAATGCCATCAAAGTAATGGAGGCTTGATGAAAAACCACTTAGTGCTCTTCCCACCTTCTCCTTTAGCTCAGATTTATAGATTTCCTGATAAAGATACTCAGATATCATTTTATTTTTAGTGTGCAGCTGCAGAGTGTTTTCTTGTGGAGGATCACAAATGATGACTGAGGCTGACATCTGACCTTTGACAGTGTTATGAAAGGGGAGATTGTGAACTAATAAACATGACAACAACTGGGGGTGCAACTGGCGATTATAAATATTATCGATTTTTTTTTCTATTGATTCTTTTCAGGATTGTTTGGTCTATGAAATGTCAGCAAAAATGAGAATAATGTGTTACCTTTAGGTAAATAGCAATGTAAGGTGTTTAACTTTTTAGCTAGCTGGTAAACAATGTGAGGTGTAACTCTGTAGCTAGCCATTAAACAATGTAATGTGTTATTAACTTCTTAACTAGCTAAATAATGTAAAGTGTTGTTAACGTTTTAGCTAACTAGCAAACAATATATTGTGTTGTCAACTTTTTAGCTAGCTATGCAAACAATGTAACGTGATGTTAACTTTTTAATGAGCAATGTAATGTCTTGTTAACTTTTTAGTTAGCTAACAAACAATTTAACATGTAATCAACTTTTTAGTTAGCTAGTAAACAATGTAACATGTTGTTAGCTTTTTAGCTAATTAGCAAACAATGTAATGTGTTGTTAACTTTTTAGTTATCTAGTAAACGATGTAACGTGTTGTAACTTTTTAGCTGGTGAACAGTGTAAGTTGTTGTGTAAAGTGCTGACAGAGGGACCAACAGAGCTGCTGGTTGCAGATAAATATAAACAAATAAGCAACAAATAAAAGAAACCTTAAAAGTAGTTTGTTAATAGCCTTCATGTTAAACAAATTTTCAGTCTTCACATTTCTTGGATTTAGGGATGAAACAATTAATTCATTAATACTTTAATTGAGAGAAAACAAACTGGTAAGTATTTTGATAAATTATTAATCATTTCAGATAAAAAATGTCGGGTTTGAAGCTGGTTCCAGGTTCTAAAATTGTGAGTATTTTCTGTTCCTCTATGTCACATGCAATTGTGAATTAAACACTTTAAACATTAATGATTAATTGATTAATCAAAAATACTTGCCATATTATTAAATAATGAAAAGAATCACTAATGGTAGCCCTACTTGGATTTAATCTGCTGTATAATTAACTCATCAGTAACTCTCATTGTCAGTGCTAGGACAAGCTCTTATGAAACACTGGATCGCCTTGATCTCCTTTCAAACATGGTTATAATCAGCTAAATATCTCTTCTTTGAAAACTGCAGATCAATAATGTCTAGGTCGCAACTTTATGAAAAAATCCTTGGGTATTTAGTTTGGTGTTGCACAGAAATCTTTGGTGCCTATAATTTTTTTTATGTTTTGCATGAAGCTGAAGGCCAAATAGTCCTTATGGGTCCCTCAATCTTTCATTCATTCACTCATGCAACAATGACTGCTAGATGAGGATCATGTTAGGAATTAATGAGCTATTCTTTTGATGAAAGCAGCAACAGATAGGCTTAACAGTGCTATACGTGGTGGCCGATGGCATGGCCACGCTTCAGTCCGTGGTGGCCATGGTTACTGACCGGCGTTTGGCTCCATCATGGCTCCAGCTTTGTCTTCACCTTTTAAAGCAGCTTTAATCAATATTTCCGTGTCAACAATGGCTCACATGACAACATGAATGTGAAAGAGGTCACTTGTAGTGATGAGCTGACAGAGACTCATCAGTCAACTCTGCTGTTCTCCTCAGTCAGACAGAGAGTTTTAGCATCTTTCAGCAGCTTATTGGTTTGGTTTTTACAGCCTGTAACTTTACTTTGTCTGTCTTTCTCATCAGTGACATTTTGTGCAACACCAAGCAGCTGTTTGAAGCTAAAGGTTCTGATAAACTCACTGTACACGACCTGCTCAGCACTGAACATCAGACAGACACAATTAGCAACTAGCTGGTGCACATAGTGGAGGATGTAACAGCTTAAGAGTTGGTGGAGACTAAAATCAGAGCTAAAAGAAGACTCAATATTAGACTTATACTCATCAGGTGGACACAAACATGACTCCAAATGCATAATAATGCTGCTCAGTATATGCAGGATGTCTATAGCAAGAATTCACACAGCAGCTTAAAGGAGAAATATGTACGATCCAAAATATGATGAACTAAACAATAAATCTAGATTAAAATTACAGGAGCAATATGTAACAGCTGCACATCCGAAAATGAGTATGGCAGTCCAAATGTAGCGAGTTGGAGCCATTGATGATATATTAAATAGGTTGAAATCCTATTTAATGTACTATTTATATTTGGAGCGAGTTGTTTCACCCCAACTCCTCCTCCCCAGACTCGAGGAAGCTCAGGCAGGCTGCAGGAACACCGCAGGAACGCAAGGCGAGTGCAACATTGTAATCTGACAAAAACAATGAATCCTACACTGTAAATTCATCAGCTGTCTATAACTCTGTCAGTTGTCTGTAAATATAAAGATAAGACCACTATCCTAAAAACAAACGCTCACTCCTGGAGTTGGAGTTCAGTGGCTGCCTGCCCTTCTTCCAGACAAACTCCATATATACTCCATATTGCTCAATTTAACCGTTATACACATCTACTCCTTCTAAGATATTATTAATGATTTTTTGTGACTCATTACCAGATATTTACTCATTCACTGAACATTCATTAATTTGAGCCCTAATAAATGTGGAACAGGCAAACAACAACAGTCATTCCGGTCCAAAATAGAAATTTCAAAGGACACCATGCTGACTGTAGCGCTGTATTTCAACTTAGTATGTTTCTTCATTCTCTGATGATCATATCATGGTCATTTTATGATTCAGTACAGTAAATATATTGTAGACTTCTCCTTCAAAAGGCTTTAAATGTGTTTACAGCTGGTTTCTGCTGCAACTAAAAGGCCAAAACTTGTATTAATGCAGGTTTAATGTACTTCTTGTCTAACTTGACATAAAGTATGCATTCGTAAATTGTTAACAAAAGTCCATCACAGCTTATAAATTCATCTGTTTTTTTCCCACCCTGCCTTTTATCACTTATTTGTGATCTATACAGCATTAAAAATGATTTAGTAACCATTTATACATTCAGCTTAAATGTGTAAACCATTTAGAAAGTATCTGTTATTATAAAGAGGTGCTTGAATGATCTAGTATCTCACTTTAGAGCTGTTAAATATCTCCTCTACATCACAGGGAACACTGGATCATGCCACTCAGTAAAAACACAGTTAATCTGTCAGGACATTAAAGTGCTGTATGTATACACACTTTTATAATGTTTTCTACCCTGAAACAAGTTCAGAGAAACACTTTGACGCTGCGTTTGCTGCATAAGGAAGCCTGGTTAGTGTCCCGGTTTAGATTTTAGTGAAGCATATGATTTCAGTGAGTGACAGTGAAAATACTCACAAACACGTCATCTACAGTTCAGCCATGAACCACATACACATCACTGTAAAGAGTATGAGCTGATTTATTGACTTTCCTTGGAAAAGATGTGACAACACTTTCTATGACTAATAAAAAGTGAAGCAGGAAAAAGCCTTAAAGCAAATGTGGAAAGCTACTAAGTATATTTACTTAAATACTGCACTTCAATACAGTTCTGAGGTATTTTACTCCTTGAATCTTTCCATTTTCTGCTCATTTATACTCTATTCCACTTAAATTCCAGAGAGAAATAATATACTTTCTACATAGTTTCTGTATCAAAAATGATTTTTAATACAGAGCAGCTTGTTTAAGTACAAACTATTGTCTGTGAGGTTATGTGTACTTGAGAGCACTGTTTGTGTACAATAGATCTTATTTAACTTGCTCAGCAGTATTAAAAGGTGTCCTGTGGAGACTGCAGACTGCCCCCTGGTGGCAGAGGCCTCACACATGGTCAACTGCTGCTCAGATTAAGAGATCAGCAGCACCTCATCGAACCTGTGTATTAAGGTGAACATTTGTGGCCATCACAATCATACAGTTATCTCCACACATGTCTACTTTAAACATTCAGATTTTCATCTTCTGCCTGGAAAACGTCAAACGCAAAATTTCAACAACTATAATCACACAAGAAGCTGTATTAATTAACCTTGATCATGAGAGTTGTACACATTATACATAACATTATAGACCTGCTTCTTTATGGATAGCCTTTAAAAAAAAAAAAAAATTTAATATTGTTTTCTTTACTATTCGTCATACAGCTACTTCAGCTTAATGCTGTAGGCTGAACCTTTTATACTGTTTTAAATTATTATTATTTTTTATCACTGTTTGTCTACCATTTCTTAATTTTGTCTTTTATTGCACTTTTTAACATTGAAAAGTGCTATATAAATAAAGTTTATTTTTATTATTTTGTTATACAAATCAAGCCTAAATATGCTTTTTTTTCTAGAGTTATTCTAGAGAAAGGGTTTTCTTAAAATATTTGTCGGTATAAGAGCTGTTTCCAGTAATCAGGACTTTATAGCAAAAATAGCCTGACAGAATAACAGGATATAAAGGTGATGGTAGACAACTTTGCACATACAGTTATAGTATTTTTCCATGCATTCACAACACATTCTCTCGTCCACTTTCTCCACTTTTAAATGTATTTATTTTTATTTTTATTTATTTATTTGTTTGGGTGTTTTTTTGGCTCATATGTGAGTAATAAGTTGCAAGTAAAAAGTGTGGAAATAGTTTGGGTGTGTATGTGTTAAGGTAATGATTCCGAACATTAATTATTTAAAATAAATATTTATGTAGGCTTAGTAAAGTTCAGTAAATCGCCATATGGAAGCACGAAGCAGCAGTTGATTTATCGCAGTCAGCTCCTACCTTTGTTGGTCCATTGGGGAATAAAGCACTTTCCTCTGTTGACAGTCCACTCATGTCTTAATATCACGATGTTTTGTCCTTCAATAGGGAATCAAAATAATATGGATGACAAACTTGCTCCGTTCACACTGAACAGACATATGAAGTAGTTTATAACCGTGTTAATTTAGCTGCCGAGTTACGAGTTGTCCCACAGGTACAGACTGCTGGTCAGTTAGTTAGTTGAACTGAACTTCGTAACCTTCTGTGTTCACACTGCAGCAGCAGGCTCGGTGTCCGTGTGGCCCTAGTGTCCTCGGTCAGTGGTGGAATGTAACTAAGTACATTTACTCAAGTACTTTACTTCACTTTTTCCTTGTTATGTATCTTTATGTTGCTACTCCACTACAGTCCAGAGGACAATGTTGTACTTTTGACTCCTCTACATTTGTCTGACGGCTTTAGTTACAAGTTACTTTTAAAGATTACAGTTTTTCATACTCTTCCTGCCCAGTGAAAGCCATATATTTTCAATTTGAATGTGTCTAATGAAGGATTGGGTGAAGAGGTCAACTGCAAAAACATATAACAGCCATTCTAAAAAGAAATAAACCAACACCAGTTTGACTGATATTCATTGAGTTCACAATAAACGAACAAAAGAAAATTCATTAATTAATTTATTATCTCTGAATTTATTTGAATAAAATAAAAAAATAAAAAACATAATTAAATTAAATTAAATTAAATTAAATCAAAATTTAGATTTAGATTCTAATGTCTTAGTGTTCCTTTGTGGGTCAGGAAAATTCTCCTCCTTCCTAAACTAAATAAACTCTATAAAGGTGGAATCAGTTAGAATCAGTAAGGCTGTTTTTCTGTAACCATGAAAAGTTGACTTTTTATAGATATGTGGTTCTCATAGGGCAGCAGCGCTCCAAACATATGATGGTCTTATAATCCATGTTGCATTTGCTGTAGATTAAATTACTCAACGGTATGTAAAGTAGTTAAAATGAGCTCAACCTTAAACATCTACAGCAGTAAAATATACACATACACATTCATGCGGCAGTAATATTAATACAAAAACATCATATATAAGAGCAAAACACTGACAGAGACCATTTCACTGCAGAATAAGTACTTTGAGGTACTTTAAATACAAATTGCTGATAATGTTTACATACTTTTTCGAGGAATGTGAACATTCATAGAACTGGGGATGACGGTATGGTGATTATGTGTGGTTGCTATAAATATCTCTCTACTCCTGAGAAGCTGCATATAAGTTTTCCATGAGACGCACATGAAGACACATTGTTAACAAAGTGCTTTTCATCATGCAGGGAAGAAGCTTCACGTTTCATTCTGGAGCGTGACCGAGATATCGCAAACCTTTGGCTGTGATTTGTCCAGATTGTGACCCAGTTTACACATTTTCCTGGAAGGAGGACTCAAAGAAATGTGGATGTTGGCTGAATCAATCATCCACACGGCATGAGGGGCATGTATAGCTAAAGATTTTCATGTTGTGTGCTCACTGTCAACACAGCAAACTGTACAGTAAATTACAGGCCAGTTGCCCTGGCTGGCATTCTTTTCAAAGTATTACAACAAATTCTCTTGGACAGGCTTCAAGAATGATTACCACTGACAATCAGTTTGGTTGTAAAAATAAACGCTGCACAGATCTTTGTATATATTTATGCACTGAAGAAAAGTTGTTGGAAGACATATCACAACAATATTTATGTGTTTCTTGGATGAGTCTAAAGCGTTTGACTGAATTAATCATGGTAAATTGTGTGTTAAACTACAAGAGTCAGGGGTCCCCGCATATTTGATCTTGCACTTTTGGTATTCACATCAAATCATGCAAGCAAGATGTGGTAAAAGTATATCTGCACCCGTCCGAGAAACCAGTGGGGTCCAACAAGGTGAAATATTGTCTTTCACTTCGGTCTGTATATGGATGATCTTTCAAAAAAGTCAGCTTAAGTTATGGTGTGCTGCATTAGATATAACACTAAGTACAAGTAAAAATTTTCCTCAGTTTTTAATGACAGGCCAAGTCCTATATACTGTGAAAAAATCTTACAGGAATTTGCTGGAATAAACTCATCTTTTCTCATTAACTTAACATAAATATGTAAGTATTATTTATTCAAGTAAATTAAACTTAAAATTTCTAGTTTCCTCGGTACTCATAAATGTGAGTTCTTCTTACTTGAAGTCTTTTAACTTGGTGTGATGAGTTGAATAAATGCACTGTACAGTCTTCAATCAACTCATTAAAATAAGATTCTAAAGAAACATAGCATGTTAGCAGGGTTCACAGAATGCACATGTACATGCATTTACAATGTAAAATGTAATACATTAATTGGGAGGAGTTTCACATATTATAATTGCAATGTGAATGTGGGGAACAAAGTACAATATTTGGGTCCCATCATGAGGAATAAAGTGATCATGATGTGCAGCATCAGTGTTGCAAACTGTACACCAAAGCCAATATGCTGGCATGCAAATTTCATAAGTGTAGATGATGTTAAAACACAGAGTGGAGTAAAAGTTCTTGTTTGCTTATTTCCAAAAACAGGGTTGAAGGTTGAGGGTTGAAACAAGGAGATCAGTCAAAAAAAGAAGACAGCCTTTACCAGACTGGAGTTCAGGTAGGCAGGATCAGACAAACAGAACAATCAACTCCAAAAGGCTCAGCTGGATGACGATCTGGTGGAGTGCTAGTGGAGATGAACCAGTAAAGACAGTACTGGACTCACTACTGATAAGGAAAATGGGAAGCAGATGAGTATGTAGTGAGGAAGGTCAGTTGGTGCAATAGACTGGATCTGGAATGACATGACATGCACACTTTCATAGTAATTATGCAAGAAAAATATTTAGTATGTCCTAATAAATAGTATGTCAAATACAGTACGCCAGAAATACCAGGATGTCCTACTGAATTCAGTCACATTTGGCAGCAAGTGAGCCAGAATAGGTGCATTCCAATAGGAAACCTTTTCTTTTTATCTTTTTCTGGTATACTACAGTGTAAATGCTCTGGTAGTATGAGTATTGGAACGCACACGTTTTTCTGGCTACCCTGACTCATGATCCTCTACACGGCGGAAGATAGTAAGACAGGTCACATTGACTGAGCCGCCAAGAAAACACAGACAGATGACAGCTCATTGACAGCTGACAGAAGCTGCACTGACAGATGACAGCGCATTCAAGAGTGTATATGGCAGAGAAACCGAATGAATGTGAGGATTTGGGTGGAGTTGTCACAGATGGTGTATCAAATAGCCTTTTAATCCTTCAATGTGCTTCCGTCAGGTTGTAGAATCAAAGTCTAAAAAGATGTGGATGCACTCATGTCACTAATTATACGATAAGTCATGCAATTTTTTTTAGCTCTTTAACCGTATTAGTAAACTGGAATGCTTCTCTTCGTGGCTGGTATGGACAGGAGGAACAATTGCAGTGACCATGAACTACTTGTTTTAACAGATTTGAAAAATGTGAACCTAATCCTAACCTAATATAATTCCATGTCCTTGCTCTCGTCTTTCTGATGTTTGCTTGTCTGCAGCTCTGAGGTTTGACTTTATCTGTCAGTGATTGAAACAACATTCAGAAAAAGTTTATTTTCATAACCAAAGCATCAAAACATGTTATTTTTTTTCACCTTGGTAATCAGAGCTTATGAAACCCCTTATTTGCTTGTTCTGGAGCTTTTGACTGCATTGCATGGTCTTCATCAGCAGATAAAGTTTTCTCAGTTGTCATGAAAACAAAACACTGTCCATGCCTCTGAGCGCTCACAGTCCACTGATCCTGACAGTTCACTGTTGACCTTGAGAGCAGCAGTTGACAAAACAATCTCAACTCATGGTTCACTTACAATACTTATGTTCCTTTATTTGTACTGTAAATTACCATCAAAATACTAACATACAGTCGCGTGGCGTGTCAGGACAAGAGCTGTGAGAAACATGTTTTATTTTCATGTGCGATTAACAAATCCTTAATTATATATTCTTTATCTAATTTGACATTTTATGTCATTAAATGCAATTCCCTGACATATGCATGGACCTTCTACACCAACCTGTGCACCCCTTATTGTTATCTTTTTTTATGAACACTTTGATTTGATCAGAATCACATCAGAATCAACTTTATTGTGGACATATACAAGGACTTTAACTTGTGTTTTTTGCAGATAAAAATAAACTATTATGTATAATTATGAATACAAAAATAAAATAAAATACTAATGAGGATAAATATTGATAAAGTAGGGTAATACATTATTTTATATACTTGAAGCAGGTGGTTATGTACAGTACATGCATGTATAAATGTCTATATTACAACATTTTCAGTGTGCAGGATTTATACTGACAATGATGGATGATATGTACATGTTACATACACAGTATATATTTTAAACTGTAAATAGATCATTTATAATTTGTAGTTAGGTGGATGTTTTAGTGTTTGAGGGTTACTGACACTGTATTCAACTGTTTATCAGAGTGATGACCTGTGGGAAGAAACTGTTCTTGTGTCTGGTTATTTTTACTCTTTAGCACCTACCAGAGGGGAGAAGTGGGAACAGATTTATCCAGGGTGTGAGGGTCTGCACTTATCTTTTCCTGACTATGAAAAGGATTAGTTCTGAACGGAGGGCAAGTTGGCATCAGTGATTTTTTTTTCTCTGCAGTCCCGACTGTTCATTGTAATCTATTTCTGTCCTGTTTGGTGCTCGAGCAAGTCGACAGTGATGTGCAGAAAACATCCTGATCATTTTGATTAATTTGTGAAAAACAAGAGAAACAGGCAACAGCAAAAGAAAACTATCAGCAGTAGTTTTCTTATTTTGCCCAATGAATGAGTAAAATTTGAAAAGGGCTATTTTATGCTTGCATCTGCCAGTGGCCCACCATGATAAGAGTAGGCATAATAATATGTTCATTCCACCACAGGAGACACTTGATATTCTCTGCAATTAGGTGGAAAAAATATCAGCAAATTGTATATCACGCAAATATCCAATATTGCATATGTATCCTTATTCAGCAGCTCCTGAGGCAAGAAACACATCTGCTGGGCCTTGCTGATGATGGAGTGGATGTTAGATGCCCACTTTAGTCCTGGAGTTTTTGGATCCCACAAACCTGAAAGTTACAACAGCAGATACTTTTTTGCCTCCTTCTGAGAGGAAGCTTCAGATATTTACTGTGATTATATTTAATTAGTTTAATTTGTTTAATTAGAAGGTTCAACACTGTGGGTGTGTGATATGTAAAAGCAAGTGCTCTATTTGAAAAAAGGATGCAGGCTCCTCAGTTGTCCAGCAGAGGGCATGAGGCGCACAGCAGATAATATCTGATCAACAGCCTGGGCTTTAGGCATTTTTTTTTCTTACACCTTGTCAGTTTGTCTTCCTCTCTATTGTGATCACAAACCATGTGAAAAAGAGGGGATGCCTAAGTGTGGGAGGAAGTAAGAAAACACAACAACGTGACACAAATGAAGACTGCCTCGATGAGAAAGTGAGTTTTCTCAAACAAAAGAGGCATCAAACTCAGGCTACAACAGAGAGAGCAACTGAAGAGAAACATGAGGTGGGATTAAAAAACCTTAAGCTCTTCCACTCCTGTTCTCCTAAACCATACACTTATTTTTTTGTCCTTTTTAAGAGTAGAGGGGGACAGGAGGTCTTTGATGGGGATAGCAGGTCAAGAGTATATAAGAGTATATATCTGAAACCTGGGGATCTGAAGATTAGCACTGTGTGCCAAGTTTTTCCAGTCATAAATGTGCAGTAAAGTTATGTTTTATAAAGGCATATTTTAAAAGAGTGTACACACACTTGAACAAGATGATTGAAGTATATGATGGCCATTTCCATGCTCTATAATGTCTCATAAATTAATGCAGCAGCTTTTGTTTGATTCCATTTATTACACAGATTTGGTGCACAGTTTAACCCTTTTTTAAACACTTAAGAATAGATAAAAATACTAAGGAACCTCCCTCAAATAACACATTAAGACACTAAGACCTTAAGGAACACCACAGAAGAATTCATGGTGTGATTTGGTGTCAAGACTTTTCACATTTTGAGATTGGTGATTGGATAGTGAGCACTTCTGTTTTGCGGATTGCTCAGAAACCCGCTTATTGTCAATAAATGTGGGAAAGTCATCCAACCTCTGAATGTCCCAGGTCTTTTTTAGTTTGCAGTTTAATGTGACTATGATTACCAGTTTACCCAATTCATGCAGTTCCAGTACCGTTTAGGGACCTGAGTGTGCAGGAATATTCAAATAGAAGAGGCAAAAATAACACATTTATACTGCTCACAAAAAACTGCATGTTTTTTTCTCGGGTATAGAACCGATTTTCATTCAGATGTCTTGAGGTCAGAGGTCAAGGGACTCTTTTGAAAATGGCCATGGCAGTTTTTCCCTCGCTAAAACTGAGCCTTTAGAACTTATTTTTCAGCAGATTCCTTAAGTTTTCTAGTTTCATATGATGCAAGTATCGTCACTCTAGCTGTAAAAGTGAGCCTGCTTCCTCTGAAAGAGAACAATGTCGGCCAGGGACTTAGATGTGAATGTCAGAGTGGAGCTGAAAGGTTCAACAAAAGTGCTTCTGATTGTCCAGTAATCAGACAACAATATAGTTGATAAGATGACAAATTTCCATCGGAGAAAATAAGAACAAACAGTTGGTTAGAAAATCAAATAGATAAAGCAGAAACAAAGCAATCATTTCTAATTTTCTAATTTAAAGGCAATACAATTTTCTATGAAGTAATAAAGTGAATGCTCAGTATTATTGTTGTGTGTTTATCACATAAACAAACATGTAAAATAGGTAAAATCTGCTCCTGGAAGACACATGAAAGCTAAAGATGCTGAGTGAGCTCAAATCCTGTTTCCAGCAGGCTGCAGATTTCAGCCTCTTCTGCTCAACTTGCAGAATGTGTAGCTTACCCTGTTATGACATAAGCAGGCCTTTGTTTCCCTAAATCTGAATTATGCATGGCTGAACTGAATCCGTCTTACTCACACACGCACGCACGCACACGCACACGCACACGCACACACACACACACACACACACACACACACACACACACACTCACACACTCACACACGGTACAGACGGCTTATGTTACACTTCTGTTGCACGGAGGAGGCTTTCACACTTGTTTGTGTGTGCATGTGTTCGTCCATACATGCATACATACATGACGTCTGAGGTCATGAGGCTGTCATGTATGATGTAACTCTCATTCCCAAGATTTCCAAGATTTTCACCAGGCTGATTTTCTCAAACAAATACACCAACTCTGCCTCTAACAATACAAGAATATTTTTACATTTTCCAATGTGGAGATCACTAAAATGGTCGTGTAATGTTTATCATTTTTACTGTGGTGCTGCGATATGTAATTTTGTATTATGTGTCCTGTTTTGTTTCTATTGTTCTGTGGTGTCACTCTGTACAGTACTTTTAATTGTGATCTGATAAGGGACTGCAGATGTAAATTAGTTTTAAAGGCGTTATATGTAGGAATTTTTGTTTAAAACATTCAAAAATTAACTGAAATTATAAAAGGAATGTGAAGAAATAATAGTTTTGACACTATGTCAAAGACATAACTACTGAAGTTTGCATTCTAACCAGCTAGCCCCGGCTCGTCCTCTCTTGTAATACCACCTTTGTACTTTATGAGGCTGATAGTGACTTACTGTAGTGCCCAGGCTTCAGCTCAATGTGAGAGATGAAGAAATAGGGCTGCCAAGAGCTGGGTATTGGTTAAAAAATGATGTTACCAGTATCAATACTAGTACCCTTCAAGTGATTCAATAGACTTTTTCATTTGATACCTTTCTTTAGTTTTGGTGGCAGCCAGTGCACTGTGCTCGATTTCACCACCACAGACTGTATGTAGCTGCTAACTGTACCTGCAGCAGAGTGCCGATCACGCATTGCATTAAATTATATGATATTATAAGAATACTTGCAGTAATTGGCTGTTAACAGAATCATACAAATAGTCATGTTTTTTCTCAATCTAGGCACAAAAAGAATCAAATGTAGATATCATTTGACTGGAAAAGTTTTGATACCACTTGGCACTGGGTTATATTGGTTGATACCTGATACCTGTTGAATACTGATATAAATCCCTTGTGCTGCCCTGAAGGCAAGAAACAACGTTTGGCAGCAAAGAAAGAAGTGATAGAAATAGAAGCAACCCAGAGTTAACATTGTCGTTGTTTTGCACCACCGGAGACAGCTCTTGGGGAGTATAGGGAACTAGTTTGATGCAGAACAGGTGACGTTTCTTTTAGACTAGTAGCTAAACAGCTGTTAATGCTAATGTTAACTATTTAGCAATAGCTTTCAAAGGTAGCTAATTGTATGATGTTGCTGACAGTGTTAATGTGCTTGCTAAATTAGCTGTTTGATGAAAGAAAGAAAGATCTACGGGAGGGACTGTGCGTTTTATTGTTTACTACGGTCACCGTGGACAATTTTCTGCTGATGCTGCACCCAATTTGTTTGGTTGTATGAATTCGACAAGTGGCCAGTTCTAACATATACAAACGCTTTTGGTTTGGTGGCTTGATTCGAACCACCAGACCA